>JABMBT010086011.1:0-10792 GCA_018906895.1 Odontocolon sp. PSUC_FEM 10030002
TATATACATATACATATATACACAACAGAAAGTAAGCGCAACGACGTCGGCGACGGAGCGCACCGCTTGTTTGATGACAGCCGGCTGTCATTGCCTGCGCCTTCCACGTGATATCCTCGCTTTTGCTCTCTGTAGAACTCTTTTACATGGAATTCATCAACGTTTTCCGGGTTGGCTTCTAGTTTTGGTCCGCCTATCTATATATATGTGTGTACGTGTGATGCGAATTTTTTTTTAGTCTTTTTTTCTTCGCTATTCGGAGGGGCAACGGGAATCAACATTCTAGCGGGTGCAACTACTATAATACTCGATATACCCGGGCGTGGTCGTAGCAGCAACGTACACGAGAGGCCTCGACAGGACGCTGGACTCACTCGTCGAACGGAATTCCGTATCACCCGGCGCAGCCTCATTAACGGCCACTCAACTTTACGCCAATGAAAAGCGAGTTGATTGTCGCGAATTGTACTAGGAGAAACTTGTGACTTTTCCGGGGATGATTTAGACGAGACGAAATCTTGGTTGTTGGGTTACAGGAGAATATACGTTTTTTTTCTGCAAGGGAAGTGAATCTCGGAGTCTCTTTTCATCTTGGATCGTTTAGCTGGAGAATCTTTGAAATTATCGTGATTTTCGTCAGTGATAACATTTTTTAGAGTTCGGTAACATGTTTTATTTTTTTTTCTGAATAAAAATATGTATTTTTTAATTTATTCATTTTTTTCATTTTGGTCGTTTCTTAATTATTTTCACGAATGACAAAATTAGTTTTTTTTTTTGTTTCTTAGAGAAAATAGATCGAACGATACTTTTTCGTCTCGTTGTACCGTCTATCTATCTTTAGTCCATCGTATTCGGGAAACAATATATGACGTAAGCGATTGAGCCGTGCCTTATATTTTCGACGAGATTCTATGTGTGCGCTACCGTATATCTATCTCGTGGACCACTCGCACCTGGATCCAGCGGAATGCTCGTTCAAGCTCTTTCGGTTCGTTAAAGTTAGAACATCGTTCGCCGGTTCGTCGCCGAGACCGCGACCAACGAATCGAACTAAATGTCATCGTCGTCGGAGCAAGGTCAAACGACAAATTTTTTTTTTTTAAGTTTTTTCTAAATATATACATATGCATGTACATATTCACATATATATACCGACACGCATACACGGTGCGATAAACGAAGCCTAACTCAGCAACAGCCGAACTCGCGCGAATTGCGCGCACGCAGTACCTGCCTTTCGTTCGCGAACCGAACTCACGCGAGGATGCAGCACTTGGCGGTGAGCTATCGAATTCGTAGAAATTTATCGTTATAACACAAACAGGTATTCGGTTTTTCTATTTACAGTGATTTGCTTCCTACAGAATTTCATGGTAAGTCTATCTCTATATATACATGTATATATGTAGTATCTTTCTCTCTCATTCCCTTTATACATATATAGATACACAGATAAGATTAAAGATAATAGATGAAAAAAAAGCGACACTCACGTAAATAAGTCCGGAATAGTAACGATCCTTGAGGTTATGAAGAACCGATGCCTCGTTCAGGCAGGTGAGTTCAGCCATGTCCTCGACCTTGTCGAATTTCGGTGGATTCATCTTCTGTATATCGTCCTTAGCTACGAGGACCCTCTTGCCGGTTTCGGCGATCTCGACCTCAACCTCGTCGCCTCTTTCTCCCTTTATACCGGCAGCGACGAAACCCTGACTCTCGTGGGGCACCCATACCAATTTCTTCTGGGTCCATTCCGCCTGAGTAGCAGGATCGTTGAAATTATTTCTATCGACGGATAAGTAACGCAGCTCCGGATCCGACCGGTCTACCCTCGAATCAACGTCCGCCATCTTTATTTAGCGCGCACACAATGCGTCCGAAGTGCGCCGCCTGGCTTTTCGCCTCTCTCCTTTGCCTCGCGAAATATATAAAGTAACCGTTCTCTTCGTCAACGCGCGCCTCCGAGCTGATCTTTGCTTTATACCGCTCTTCGCCTCTTTCGATTTTTTTTTCTTTTTCTTATATCTCTCCTTTTCTCTTCCCTTCTCTCTCACTCGTTTCTATACGCCCCGTAGACGCAGACACAAACGTCTTCTGCACGGCTTCCCACGAACGTATTTCTCTCTTTTCTCTATCCCTCTCTCTCTCTCTCTCTCTCTCTCTATCTATCCTACCTCGATTCACTCCCGTGTATCCACAAAATTGTACTTGATTTAAAATATAACGAACAAACCGATTAACTTATTTAAACGTTCGTTAAAACGAATACCGCACATGTGAAAGAAAGAAAAAAAGAGAATACTTATAATTCTCTTCACCGACGTGGACTATCTGTTTCTTTTTTTACTTTTTCTTTCTTTCGTTTTCTCCTCTCTCGACAGTCGACACACCGCGCTGCCACACTACTTCTGAAAGCTGGCTCCCGGCTGGTAGACTCCTCTACCCCATGGCTCGGCCCGTTCTCTCTCCTTCCAGTCCGGTCTCTCTTCCCCGTCCCGATCCGCCTCTCGACCGTTTTCCATCCAACGCGCATGGACTCTTCGCCGTTCGCGATGCTCCCTCTGTCAGTTGCAAACCACGTCGGTTCTACCGGCTCTTGCGATTACTCCGACTCGGGTGGATTTCATTTGACAAACGTACTTGCCGACAGTTGGTTTTCGAGTCTACCATATTTACATCGTTCTGTACGCGATTTCAAAATACTTTCCAAATCACAATTTCTTCTTTATGATTCGTTTTGTAAAATGCAGACAGATATACAAATTTGTACACAATTTTGTTATAATTGAACGATAGATAACATGACCATCCTTATCACTGATTATAAATACACTTTTTTGTTATCAGAGATTGATTTCTTTTTCATGAACTTTGAATAAGTTTGAGAAAGAGTCTTGATATTCGCGGATGCTACATTTCAAAAAGTTCTCACGCCTATTTTTCATGATCTCAGTTATGTAAATTCTAGGAGTTTTCCGTGTTCTGCTCAACTCGATCGTTATAATTGCTTAAGGAAATATTTCCACCTATGACGATTAAGAAGTTATTCAACAAACTAGAGTTACTATTATTATGATGGCATAAACGACTATCTCAATTAGCGCACGCGCGTTATCATACGTATCTACAACACATTAGAATATCTATATATATAACTTGTGTGAAAGCCAAACAAGTCCCCTTTCCAAAAGCATTCAACAGGTAAGATGTCCCAATCTCTATAAATCTCTGTTATTTCATTTTCATAAAAACAATATAGTTTAAGATTTTATCAAATTTAAAATCAGTGTCTATATATCGGTGTTAAGACATTATCGTCCTTATCACCGACGAAAGTGACGATAAAAATGAATTATGATGAACAAGCCCGATGCTTGCCATTTATTCAATCATTATTAATCAGCTCACGTATGACATCGTATCATATCGTTCATTGCAGTGCCGTTCGCTGAAGTGAACAGTTGATTCAGTTCCTCTCGATTCACAGTTCATTCAGGTAAGATTGCGATATTTTATGACATGGATTTTAAAGATAACAAAAAGTTTGGAATTTGGGAAACTCGTAGAATTTAGGATAATCGTCCGTTTATCCATGTCGGTTTATCTCGATTCGGTAATCGTGCCGAAATCGTTCCCAACCTCGCGCAACACTTTCCATGTCGATTGCCATCCGAATATGGTGTTTGTGTTTGTGGGCCAACCGAGCAACGTTCGAATTAAGGTCAACTTTTCGCTCAAAGTTAGACCGGTACGAGCAAACATTACCGTATTTGGATGTACGAGGAACGACCAGATTTTTAACGGTCAAGGCAGAAAACTATTGTTTGCCCTCGGTTTTAATGAATCATTATAACGACCTTATATGGAAAGGATCCGATTTTACTTACTCATTCGTCCCCTGATAACGAACGTGTTTGCTTAAAATACTTGCTCGTTGAAAAATGTTAAATCATCGCATAATTTCGACGATTTCGTAATTTCAGAAATCTTGAGAGAGTAACGAAGAAAAATGGCTAATTACGGTGGAAGAACAGAAAAAATCCATAACGATGATTGTTTGAAGGAAAAAGGAGTAAGATAAATTGCTGTTACGAAATAATTATTAAATCCTTATAGAGCGAATCGATGAATTAACGATATAGTTATCTCATCCAGATTATCGTCGTTGATTTGCGAAGCGATACGTTATCTCAGCCATCCCAAGCTATGAGAGACGCGATGCGCGATGCTGTTGTTGGCGATGATGTGTACGGAGAGGATCCAACGGTTAATGGTTAAAATTTATAATAATTACATCATTATCGGATGAGAAAATTGATAAACAAAAATAACATCTGTATAAATTGTCTAGAACTCGAAAGTAAAGCTGCAAACATGCTGGGAAAAGAAGCCGCTTTATTCGTGTCGTCAGGGACGATGGGAAATTTAATCGCCAGTAAGAAACTTAGTTTTGCACTGCAAATTCGACGAATTTCGATTTTTACTGAAATTTATGACTTTTTTTTTATCAGTTATGGTCCATTGCAACGAACGAAGCAGCGAAGCTTATTGCGGTGAATTTTCGCATACGATATTGCACGAACAAGGCGGTCCGGCTCAACTCGCCGGTGTAACTCTTTGTCCGATTCCTCATAATGCGGACGGAGGTTTGGATTTGAATATATTAAAATCGAAAATCCGAACAGATCGATTGCACGAGCCTACGTCGAAGCTCGTGATTGTCGAGAATCCCATTAATGGAAGAATCGTTGCGCAAGCGTGGATCGAGGAGTTGGCGAAATTTTCGAAAAAAAAGAATCTCAAGTTACATCTGGACGGAGCTCGATTGTGGAACGCGGTTGTGGAACAGATGATTCCGGTTGAAGTTATGGTTGAGCCTTTTGATTCTGTTACATTTTGCTTGAGCAAGGGTCTAGGAGCGCCTGCGGGATCTATTTTGTGCGGAACTCGCGATTTCATCGAGAAAGCGCGAAGAGCGAGAAAAGTTTTGGGTGGAGGAATGCGTCAAGTCGGAATACTCGCGGCTGCTGGTATCGTTGCTCTCGATGAAACGATCCCAATGTTGAAACTAGATCACCAACGCTTGAAGAAACTGATGACGACGATCAATGAGGATGGAACGAATATCAATTCGTATATCAAACCGTATCCGTGGACTTCGAATACAAATATGATTTTCATGGATTCCCGAATAACGAGAAATATGACTGCAGAATCTTTCGTGGAGAGACTGGGTCGTGTTGAGGAGGATGGGAAAGATCCAAAGGTCATCGTCAAAGCTTTAGCTTTAACCGAGTATTCGGTTAGATTCGTCACTTACAGAGACATAACCGATGATTTGATCGACGCTGCGATTCGGAAGATAACATATGTTCTAAAAGAATAAAAATTCTTTTACATCGATGAGTTTTTCGTTTTACAATTCTTTATTACCTTCGTAGTAATAGTTTCGATTCGGCAAATTACCGTCGAGCGATGAGACGGCAATTCTTACAGATTTTTCTGGATTTCGATTGATTTTTGTTGACGATGGACGATTTCGTTTCTCCTGTACAAAACTTGAGAGACCAAGAAATTGCACTAATTTTGGAAGGCGTCATTGGCGGGTTCGTCCTCGTCCTCGTCTTCCTCGCCTTCGCTCTCGAAAGTGTTGTCCGGAATATCGTAAAGACGAATCATCGGCTTGTTCGGATCTTTCATTATCAGATATTTTCCGTCTTTCTGCTTCAGACAAATATCGATGATGCATCGCAAAATTCCCCAAGCGTTGTCCATATTGAGATTTATTTGGGTGGCGAATTCGTTAGGTTTGTATTGCTGAGTGCCGAGAATAACGTGCTTGCTGGAGTCGCGAACCAGAGCACGAGATACGTAACCGAATTTCAGTTGATCCGAGCCAGCCAGAAGAGCTTGAACGGTCCATTTTGCGAGTTTACACGCATTGTTTCGAAGCTCGTTGGCCAATACGGCACCGCGTTGCGTATCGAGTTTTTGTCGCCACTCGACGCCGTTCGCGAGTTTAGAATCCCACTCGTTCAAAGCCTTGATTGTCAAGAATTGAATCTCGTTGTTCGGACCTTGCATAACAGCGTCGTGTTCGCATCGGCAAACCAAAACGACGCCGTTGTTCAAATCCCATTTTCGATAACGATAAGCGACGCTCGCTACGTCGCTCTCTTCCTCCTCGGAAATGAAGGGATTACCCTCGTCGAACTTGTATCGCGGTTCGTTGGATTTCAATACTTGCTGAGAGAAATTGTGATTTATGAACGTCGCTTCGAGCGCCAAATTCCTCGGTGAATTTAGAGAATTTCCGTCGTCCTGAGGCGGCTCGACGCTCGTCTCGTTCACCGTCAGCAAATCAAACTCGGTATTATCGCGTTTATCGAAGAAAAGCTTGTCTCCGATCTTCTCTATCACGATATCCCACGAATAATTGCTTCGAGTGGAACACATGATAGTAGCGAGAATCGCGTCGGTCGCGTACACGTTTCCTTCGGTTTTCGACAATTTTCGAATAACCGGATCGTCGGTCGTCGTAACGGTATGGAAAATACGATCGATTCTCTGCAACGGTTTCTCGTTCTTGACGTTGACGCGATCGTAAGTTTTGTCGTAATACTCCAACGAACCGCAGCATTGAATATCCTCGCCGTCCTTCACCGCGGGAAGCGACAATTTCGCGAGTCTCGGAAAATCCATCTCCTCGATGGTGACCCAATCCGGACGAACCGTCACGGAAGCGTCCCGAATCTTGATCGGCGGCTGATTCTTGTGATTTCTCAACCCTTGCTGACGCCCCCAACGCTTCGTCTGTCCCTTGCGCTCTCGCTCGCGTAATTTGAGCTTTCCGAGCTGCTGCATCTGATTGAGACCTCCGCGTTGCCCTCCCCGACCTCGCATATTCCGCTGATTCTTTCCGAACCGGCCACGCTGGTACGGCGGTTTCTGCACTCGAGTCGTGTCGACCAAATGGAAAGTCGACTCATCTTCGTCGTGATAATAAGCGTACTGGCTTCCGGAACCAAACTGCGACGCGTATTTATCTACGTGAACAAAAAAACCGTTAATCCCAAATTCATCGTTATCACCCGAATAATCACGAAACGGAAGAAACGATAATGAAATTGATAAGAATCCTGTCAAAATTCCGATAAGAGGAAAAAAAAACATTTGACAGCAATATCGAAGGTTAGGTAAGCTCGAATGTAATTGTTGACTGATTTTTAAACTCACTCGTATATTTTTTGTCCTGGAATGCTGCGCCAGTCCAATCGGAGATCTATCGATATGTAAATATCGCGAATTAATCGTCGCGCGAAATAACGATTTTTATTGAAAAATGTGGTCGCGCATATGCGTCGCTTTACCTTTCCGAGTCGGTCACCCTTCGAGAATGGTTGATACGGGATGTCCTTGAATTGGTCCGGCAACTCGTACGGTCCCCAACCGTCCGGATTGTTCTGAATCGCCGGTTCCAAGAAATGTACCGGTTCCTCTTTTTGAGGAGTTTCCTCCGCGGTTTCGTTAGACATGATCAACGAATGATCGTTTTTAGCATGCCAATCACAATCAATTTCACTTTATGACCAACAAAAACGAGACACCGCAGGCCGGATGCTGCCGACAAAGCGGAAGAGATTCGGACGCCATTTTGGCCGCCATCTTGTCAGTGACACTCAACTCGTCATTCTTTTTTTTTATTTCCTCTCTTAACTAATATTCGTTTTATAATGTTGGCTTCAGTGTAAAACGTCAGATTACAATCGATATGAGACACAAACGCCAAAATCAAAAGCGTCACTCGTTATCAGAGTAAAATTAATCGTTTATCGCGTAGATCTTAACTTAAAAAAATAATAATTTCACATGAAGATGCTCGGCGATTACGAATTGTTTATTCAATTGTGCGAAAAGCGAGGGATCTCGGCGCCGCGGGAAATTTTAGATGCGATTAAAATTGGCAGGTGAGTCGCGTCAAGTTGTTTACTATATTTTTTTTAACGTTATGTTGGTCGGCCTTGATGCATTCGAAATTTAAATGTACAACAGAATTTAAAGGAAAACTAAAGATAAGTAAATGTAAATTAAATTGAAACGAAAAAAATGGAGGTAATTATGAATTAATATTCTCTTTTTTAATCGAAATGGAATCGAAAGAAAAAAAATGTACAAAATTGTGAATTAACATTTCGAATTCTCTTTTTCAATCGAAATTAGGTCTAAAAAAAAAAAATTTACAAAATTACGAATTAATATTTCGATTTCTCTTTTACATTTAGTTCAAATGGCGAACTCCGATTTCCTTGCATGTCTATCGTCGTTCCGATATGCGGAATTTTGGCACGAATGCTCGTCTCCAGTACGACGATAAAAACCGTCGATTTTAGCGATTGCATGCTGCAATCGAAAGGTCTCAGCAGTATTTTACACGCTCTTTGCGAAGGCTCGAATATAACAACTTTGAATCTAAAAGGCAACAATATAAACGGACCGATAGTCGGAGAGCTTGGGAAAATTTTTTATCACAATAATACATTGAAACGACTTTCCATGGAGTGGAACAGTTTAGGATCGGATAACGATGCATTTTTTAAATTTTGCGAAGGATTGAGCTCGAATCACAATATCGAAGAATTAGACCTGAGATATAATCAAATATCGCCGGATTGCGCGGAATCATTGGCAAAAGCTTTGAGAGAAAATAAATCACTGAAAACTATCGATCTCTCGTGGAATATTTTGGGTATTCGCGGGGGTCAATTATTGTTGAATGGAATTCGCGAAAATCGAAGTATAACGAAAATGAATTTACGCGGGAATTGCATTCCCGATGAAATTGTTCAAACTATCGAAGATTGCGTTTATAAAAATCAATGCAGAATCGCAGTTTCGCAAATGAAAGTTTCGGAAACAGTTGAAACAGCTAAAACTATAATGTTGAATGAAAATTTTGAAAATTCGTCGAACAAGTTGATAAGCGATAATTTATTGATCAACGAACCGATAAAAATGACGATGAATTTTGCTCCGAACGAGTCCGAGTTCGATAATTCGACAATTTTAACGACGAAGATCGTCGGTGATAATTGCGGAGATATCGACGCGAATGACAAAAATAATGGAAAAGTTGCCGAGGTGAAAAATAAAATCGCGGAATTGAATTATATATTGAAAGATCGAACAGCGGCGATTGATTTATTGACGAAAGAAATCGGTGTCAGAGCCGAAGAGACTAACGATGCAAAAACGTTGATAAATCAACTGGAAAATGAGATAAGACAGTTGAAAGAGGAAAGAGAAAAATTGATATTGGAAAAGTGTCAAGAAATCGAAGAGTTGAAAGAGATTGAAAGAAAAACGGAAGATCGATGGCAAAGAGAGTACAAAAAATTGGAAGATTCTTTCAAGGAATCGTCGATCAGAGAAAAAGAACTCGAAACTCGAGTTCAAAGATACGAGCGAGAGTTTCGTAAGAATTCTATTGAAATAGCGAATTTAAAGGAAAAATCGATATTGCAGACTCGATCTTACGAAGATTTGATAGCGAAGAGTAGAATAGAAATTCATAGAGTCAAAAGAGAGACGAAGGAGCGAGACAATCGTTACAAAATCGAGTTGAACGTTCTGAAGAACAATTTGAAGGAAAGTAACGATTCTTACGAGGAATCGCAAACTCAGCTGCAAAGAAATCGCGTGGAACTTCGCGAAGCTACGGAAAATTTGTCGAGCGTCAAGACGAGACTGACCGAGGTCGAGCGCGTTAATTGTCGGCTCGTTAGAATCGAGGAATCCTTCCAGAAACTAAAAGACGAAAAAAAGTCACTGGAAGAGAAATTGCACGATTCTCAACGAAGTATAGCGATACTTCAGCGTCAAGTTGCGACACTTCAGGGTGAATTGATCGAACCGCAAAGACGTTACAGTCTTGTCAAAGACGAATTGGAACAGGAGCGAGAAAAAACTGTCAGACTAAAGCGAGAATTGTCGGAAGAACGAACGAGACTTCAAGAACAAAACGTTCAATTGCAAACACTCAATTCGCAGATCACGGCATTGAACAATCAGATCAACGATATACAGAACAATCATGTCGAGGCTTTGCGCGAAAGAGACAAGGAACGTAAAATACTCAAAGAAATTATTTCCAACAAAGAGCGAGATATCAACGAATTAAAGTGAGTCGAATTGACGCAATTTTATTTTTAGATTATCAACCAATCCCTCTCGTTATAACGATCGATGTGTAATTTATAGAACGGAAGAGGTGCAGCGAGCCAGCCAACTTTACGCAGCGTTCAGTAAATATATAGCGAGTTCAATCGGCCCGAATACGACTTTGTAATTTCAATTAGATTTTCATTAAATTATAACGACGTAAACTTCCTTGAAAATTTGTAAATATTTTTTGTATCGATTTTTTATTTTCTACTTTTGTATTTATCGATCAAATGGTCGTCTATATTGTATGAATCTATATGATTAAAAAAAATGTTAAGTACAGCTACTGGGAATCCGAAAGCGACAAACACGCACGTGTATATGTGTATAATATTATTAGTAGGTCGCGGAATAGCTGAGCTAGAACCACGCACGCAGCTTCGATAAATACAGAGCCTTGATGGAAAATGTTTTAAAAAATGGATAATCGTTTCGCGGTTCTTGAAGAATCCTCTTTAGTTTCTCACTTTACGCCGAGTTGGTGGCCACATGTTGGACTGGACTATACATATGTTCTTTTTTTCCTGGTCACTATCATAGGTGTGCAAACTTTAGTTATATTAGATAT
>JABMBT010086122.1:0-10782 GCA_018906895.1 Odontocolon sp. PSUC_FEM 10030002
ATTTGTATACCGGCCTAATAAACCCAATAGACAGGTCTTCTGTCGTAGAGTTGGTTGGTGTCGATTGCCCAATGGCATCCGATCGTTGCTCGGCAGCTCGACAAGCTAGCCGTTGAAAGCGATATGGAGTCATAAGGTTCGTCATTTCGTTCACACACTTTTAAAAGAACTAGATTTTATTCGTTTAAAGTAGGTAGGCAGGAGGATCCAGAGTAGGGGTCCAGAATGTGATTTCCCGCTGATGGGCTGGAGGACGCATGGTGGGGGGCGCACACCGTCTATTTCGCACCGGACGGTCAGCGAGTCAACATCGCAGACGACTTATATTTTATTACCGATTACCGATTAGATTTCATAACAATGATTTGGTTAGCAAATATATTTTTCTGTTCTTTGTTATCCATTTTTGGCATTGTTATTATGAAAAATCAATGTTTATAACATCTTTAATATGAAAACTCTTTTTTCAGTTGGATAAAGATTGTAAGATTCGTTTAATTTTTTTTAACTTTGAATTCATTTGAAAAAATCCAGTCAAACTGTTGCTGGCAGTGATGGATCGCAACTTCGAACTCGATAACGCGTTTTGCCGTTATTAGCGCCACATGCAATGTCGAACTAGCGTATTGTTACCTCGAAAACAAAAAGGAAATTATGAATTTTTTATATGTTCCTCCGATATGGACTTCCAGAGCTCCGATTAATCGAGGTTTTACTGTACTAAAGAATATCAGTGATTAGTTGATTGCAATTGATAAAAAAGAATCTTCTATATAGTTAATTTCTTCTTTCGAGTGCAACGTTACGGGCAATTCTTTATATTGTCATAATCACTCTTTCAATAATTAATCTTTTTTTAACTACTTTGTTGTCATTCTAGTCATTGTCTCGTATGAAAATGAGTTTATTTATATCGAAACGCAATTTTTAGCGAATGTTTCTTATTTTCGATCGCTCGTAATATCCGTTTGTAGCTCCGATGTAGGACGAGATCGAGATTCTTGCGGAGATATAATATTGTCGATGATGTGAGGATATAAAGATATCGACTCGCTTCGAAGCGCTGCGACTGACAGCATTACTTCATGGGGCGGTGACGAGGTCGCCTATGAGTCTCCTTTTCTCTCCCCGTTGCAGAGCTTTCTCGTCTCCCTGATCTCTATCTATCCCACGTACTCGTTCAATCTCTTCTTCGTGTAATCACGCGCTTACACGTGAAATCTTATTCAGCTTTGTCCTTACTTTATATATCAAAGAGCTCGGCAGTCCAAGACAAGAGAACATCAGAGAATATACTGACTTTCCCCTTAACTTTTCACGTAATTTCGAGCCATGGGACGTCGCTCGATTGCCTTTTTACATTTTCACGTTAAGCTACCATATTATTATCGACTTCTTAGTAATTACGAGGCTTGTAATTTCGCTGAAAGATATCGAAATTAATTGTCCTCTTTCTAATTTCTAAAATATTTTTCACAAATTTCTCAGCATCTTTTTTCCGATTTTTCAGATTTTTTCCCCCGAAATTTACCAGGTTTCGTAGGTTGATAAGAAATTTTGAGACTCACTCAAATAAAAAAATGTCTGCGCTTTTAAATCAATGTTAATAGAACACTGTTAGAAGAAAATATAATGAAAATAAATTTCATTTGTGGAAAATAGATTTTTGTTCTCTGGGCGAATGATCTTTACGTACCGTGATGATTCTTCTCATTGTCACTAGTTTGATCGACAGGATAGGCAGGACAGTAGCTGGGCTCAACAGCGACAATTGGCTCACCTAATCGACCGAAGTTATCGTCTGTCTGAAAAAATGAATACATCATCTTTTTATTATATACATATATTAGTTTTATGGTTAATATGATTGTAAAATTATTTTCTGAACAGTATAAAAGCAAAGGATGCAATTAATATTAACGTGTGTTCTGTACAAATTTCAAAACCATCTCTTCGATTGTAGTACTTTAACCAACAACCTTAAACATTTCTAGTTAAGTTTCTTCTTCTACAGCAAAACAAGAAACTCGACGAATACTTTCTTGTGAATACACCCAATGTCTGTAATTTTTTTTTTGATCGATTAGAGGGCGATAAACCGACGAAAGAGTTTGAGAGTCGGCATGACGTAAGAAAGGGAAAGGCTGCTGGGAGAGAACACGCTTTTTCTAGTATCTACTATGTTTGAGATGGAAGCTACGACAGATAGAAATGTGGAATGAGACGAAGGAAGAGGGCGGAGGACATCCGGCGAACGATTGGAAGGTTTCCTCCGCGCGGAGCAATCTTGTGGTAAACCCGGTTACCGGCCCCGCGAAATCATGACTATTAGCGTGCGCGTTCTCGGATGCTACTTGGGCACCTACCACCAGCTGTAAAATACCCGATACCTCGACAATCACCCTCCTCTCCTATATAGAGCTACACGTATAAGAGAGACTGGGGCAGAACGCTTCACCCCAGAACGAATCGGGGCTAAATCTAAAAAAGAAAAAAAAATCCAAATGAATCCAATCAGCCCAAAAATGAAACATGTCTTTAAAGTGCCTCAAAGAGGTCTTAAAGGTAATCTCGTCAGGCTCTACACAGGTTTTATTACTAATAACTAGGGCCCGGAAGTTCGTGCTAGTTTCGTTATGATCTCGTTGAGACTTTCGAAGTCTCGGCGAGATTTGCAAAAACTTGCAAAATCTGTCTCGACTCAGCAAGACAGAAATCTGACTTGTCTCAGCGAGATCATAACGAAACTAGCACGAACTTCCGGGCCCTACTAATAACGTTATAAACTATATTTCCAAATCGGGACCTTTATTATTAAAAATAGAACTAGGTAAAGTTTCATGGAAACGAAGATACGTGGATAATATTTTAAATACATTCTATTTTGAGGAATGCAAAAAGTTGTTTGAAAAAATGTAACAAAAATTTGGAGTCTTAGTGTTGGGAAACTGGAATGGTAGTGTTAAATGTGAAAAAAGTAAAAATTGAATGTGTCTCAGTAAAAATTAATCCGTCTTCATTATTCATTATATAGAGGCGGAGATACTATGCTTTAAAGTTAGCTATGTACGTATTTTCTTAATCTACATCGTGAAACACTTTCCACTCGACATACCCCGAAACATATAAGTGATGAATCTATTTCAATTTTTGAACCCACTGAGGTAGGTTAAGGTTCTGCGAAATATCTAATATTTAGCTCGTAATCTTTGTAACTACCTGAATACAAATTGCAGGGCTGTTAATCAAAAGATATGATAGATATTGGTTTACAAATAAAGTACCGGAGTAATGAATAAGCTCCAAACCAACGAAAAGTAATTCTATTCATTAGTCCCACGATTTCTTAATCGCTATTAATGATCGGTATAATGAATCTCAATGAAACTGACTCGGTGAGATAGAAAGAGCCAAGTCAAACGTTGGATTAATTTTCATTATAACCGTTATCTCATATCAGGGTATCCCTTTCTTTCGATTGTAGTGATCACTAATGTTTGGTAAAGTTACCTATTTACAGAATGAGTCACAACATTCCCAATCTGCAGCGTGTATTACACGTGATATAGATGAGTTCGCTATATTCGATGGAAAATACATATTCGAAATTGAACAATTTTAAGAGCACGAGATTTTAAGGTTTGAGTTGTTAATAAATTATCATCTACAACTTTGAAAAATATCATAAATATTGATCCTGTAGCAGCTGAAATTGATTTTAAAGTTAGGTCACACATCGCACATTCCCCCATGGGAAGTTGTAACACATTTCAACGTTTACATTCATTGCGTACGTACAAGTTACAAAAAAAAATTAAGAATATGACAAATCTGTTCTAGCGTTCCGTTTAAAAATAAAATCTTTTACAAATACATAACAGTATTATAATAAAAAACTAAAATGATTAAAAATTGTCACATTCCATATCTTTAAGATTACAACCAATTTTTCTCAAACATGACTTTTCTCCGTACTGTATGTGACATTTTTTCAAGTAGAAATCCATATTCGGAACATTAAAGTTATCGCAACCAAAAATGTTTATCTCGCTGCATTAGCTTTGCTCTCTTTCGGCTTGCATTAAAAAAAAATGCTGAAGCGTGCGTCCGTATATTTTCTTTGGCTCATGTATCCGATGACAAACAGCCTGAAGTTTCTTTATCGTAGCTCAAAGAATCGATGTATAGCGAGTGAATTAACGAGGTAATGACTCGTAAGCGAAAAGGGCAAACACAGTCGCGTGCCGTCGAACCGCGTGCGCGTTACCCTGCGATCATCGTTCGAGAGCACATCCACAGTTTCATTATATCTCTAGTCCCATCGGGATCATGATGCATCCGTCGGGATATGAAGAGTAGATGTGTACGGGTTCGCTACATGTCTAGATACATGGTATATATGACACATACAATCCGCATGGACCATTTGAACGATGTAATTGACGCTTCATCGAAATATAAGTTGAAGTGCGAAGCGGTACGATCGTTGACCCCGCACAAGTTATAATCGACAAATCACTATAGTCAATTGTATTGAAACGGAAAGAGACAGAGTTCTGCCAAAACTATTTATAGTCTGCTTGAGTGGTCAATCACTGTACCGCTTACTGCATATGTATATAGCAGTCATATATATATATATATGCATGTACACGAATGCATATGTATATGTACATGTATATATGTTATTGTGTGATATACATGTAGATATATCGTTTGTATGGGAAACGCCCTGTCGCTTGAGCGATTCGACGTCGTCACCGTCGTACTGAGGGGATAGAAAAAAGGGAAATGGGGCGAGATATCTTTCTGTACCCTAAACTCAGACTAGACAGTAGTCTTCGTGTTCTCTATATAGCCCTGCCGTGCACACTCGTAATTGCGCACTTCGTTTCGGTTTATAATAAAGTCATCGAGCAGGCGACACGGGGGGACAAATAGTCGACTTTTCGACGGGGTTTTGGGGGGGATCTGTGTATAATGGTACGAGAATATCAGTTGGGATAGTTGGTTAAGCGATACAGTCATTGGCCACTCATCAGTGATGGTTCTGTAAAATAGAGTAAAGAGACTTGATAAAAGAAAGGGACGGATTTAAGGATTTATAGACCATTTATAGTTCATGATCAGAAAAATGTGAATTTTGAATGTGTTTTTGTAAAATGATTCAATGTTAGGCTTGTGAAGTTTCAACGTCATTTACAGATCAGTTTAATAAATGTTATGTCCTAAACAATCTCAAGAAATTTCATGTTGGATAACGTATTTTTCGCTTGGATTATATAATGATCTAATTAAAATTGTTAAAAAATATTTTTAACTGGAACAACTTTACTACAACAAACCGGAAATGCCGAGGTGCGATTACAACTCGTTTGATTGCAACCCTCGCCAACTATCGGCCCTTGTCCCACAATCTACTATTGCATTACGTTGCTTTTTATATCTTTAATTTTTATATAAAATTGGTTGACATTAATAAAAAAGTATCGTTTCCGACGAGTGGAAATGGATGTTGGAGCGAAGAGATTGAAAAAAATATTTGTCTTTAAAAAAATCTGTATACTTCGTATTTTTCTCGTTTCATTCTTCAATGGATTAATTAACGATAGACGCCTAGATGACTACTTTGTCGGCTGACCACTCTTCTACTTGACTGCAACAAAATAATAAAGTCGCCACGAGATTTCCTCCATCGCCTTTTTTCTTTCATTTCGTTTTTTTATCTCACTTCTTCGACTCGTTCTTTTGGGCGAAGGGTGAATCTGAAGACAATGGGTCGAAGGGTTCGAAAAGCAGGACGACAAACAATGCTCTTGGATCAGCCGCAGAATACTGTAACTACCGATGGCAAGACTGTTTTTGTTCTTATACAATACTATAAATGTAATGACACGTTAGAGTAACGCGTTGAGGGGATCAGTTTATCGGCTAATTGGTCTGTTTTAACGAGCCTTTATATATTCGAATAAAAACGTAACCTCATAGATTCTTTTTTTTTAATCCTGCAAACTCTACTGGAATTATTATTCTATGGGTTTCATGCACGGAGAAAAATTTTCAGTAAATATTAGTAAACCGTTTCGGGAATCGTGGAACATTTTGTTGGAATACAAAAAATGACTGATCACATCACACATTCAAAATTGGTGAACACTTAGCAAAATTTAGATCAGACTACTTGTAGTTTTTAGTTTCCGACGTACTATTTTTTAGTATGTGGTTCGGTCAATTTTAATGTTATTCAGTAATGTTTTGTATACCAACAAAATGTCCAACGATTCCCAAAAGGGTTCAATAATATTTACTGAACATTTTTCTACGTGTGCGTATTTTTTAGTCGTTAATTCACAATTCCACAAAATCGGAACAAGTGATTTTCATATTCTCAAAAACCATATATCAAATGAATAACGTTATTAGTGTTTTCGAAGTATATCTATAAGACTTTGACCATTGCATCATACAAATCTTGATAAATATTATTCCACAAAAACACATCAAAAACGAAAAAAAAGCAACCAAAAGTTAATAAAAATTAACATTCAAAGGCTTTCATTCGCTCAACCTTACGCCTTATGATGGCATTTGAAATTTTAAAAGATGCATCAGAACTCTGCAGTAATGAAAGCTCTGTTTACGTTTTCTTTTTAATCCATTTGGGCGCTTTCAATTTTCATAAGATGTGTTAATTAACGTTTCCGTTTAAACACAGTATCTATATGATACCTTAAACGGTTGTTCGAAATACAACAGTATAGGCGACTACTCTATTACTCGATAATTAATCGATCACACGAAGAACCCTCGTGGTCTAGTTAGGGTGGTCAGGTCGCTTCCACGCATTAGCCCCTTCGCCACACCAACGCCTATAACGTTACGTAGGTCGACCTGGACCTCGTGTTTGAGATTCTCGTCGTGATCGCAAAAGCAAGCGTTATGGTTACCTACCCTCTTTATCCTACATGTGTGACCATGTGTGGAACTGTCGCCGAACCGTCACTCTCGTTGGTCTTTGCAGGCCGCACGCAGCTCGTGTTACAATATGTTTTAGTATCCCCCCTTATACACTCTTTCTATTTGCCCAAATATATATGTGTGTCTTTCTATCGCAATATCTTTTTTTTATTCCTCTTTCTTATGCCTTCTTTTTCCAGTACAACTTAAATCTCATACTTTATTAAATTGTTTTTATGTCATCAACAGAGTTACGAACTTCCCATTTTTTCTTAATTTCCACTTTTTTATTTACAATTTAAGTAACTTGGAATCAACTATTTTGTTGATTCTACAAATTCTGCAAAGGCAGTCATAAATCTTAAAATCCAACGTTTCAATTTCATTATAAAAACTTTAACAAGTATCAATTTTGATGTACTTGGTACACCTATAAAGACGAGAGTTAAAAGGGTGGAAAAGTATGTATGATTGTCTAAGTTAATTTTTCAAGCACATTGTTTTTATTGAAACGTAATTAAATAGTGCAGCTGGGGTACATTTGAGCGTATCGGGCACGCTCCTTCGATCATATATGCACACTCTATCGAGAGACAGTGGTGATTCTTCATTCATTCAACAATAAGTGATGGCACACGACTATATATAGACGACTTATCGTCATCATGGGAAAGTCGAGTGGCAGCGTATGCTTTTCCTATCCTCGAGAGCCAAAATGCAAGCGAACTATATAGAGATGAGAGAGTCAATTAAGCGTCGGACGGGTGAATTCTGGATGTGAATGGGGGTTGTTCCCCGATGGTGTGGGAATCGGGTGATTTTTAGAATCAACAAACATAAATCAAGTGTTTCGACTGGTGTATTAGGGTGACCGTAACAGTGAGAGGGGATGCTCGAGAATGAGCAAAGGGAACAATAAGGGAGACTGAGAGAGCATGAGAAAGGGAGAACGAGTGATCTGGTGAGATCCAGAGAATCGAATAGAATAGAATTAAAGTTACTCCATGATTTAAATGTAACTCCCCGCAAAAACAAGGTCACGTAATATTGTATTTGCAATGTATTAACAATAACATATTGTAAAATCAATTCAAGCAATTTTTCACTGTTGCAAAAGCAACAGTAAAGGATATGAAGAAAATGAAACCGATACGACGTACACTGAGCGAAAAAAATTCGGCAAAATTACGCAGCTGGAAAGGTAATGCTGATAGCATTTTGGCACTTCGGAGAAAAATTAATTTACCGGATAATAAAATTTCGAAAACTTATATAAAAAATTATCATTCAGCTGTTAATTTTTATAAAAAAAATTCTCTCCTTGTAGTATAAATGTAATGGCATAGCGAAGTAAGTGAATGATAATGTAAATTCTCGGTTAACAATATTGATAATAAGTTAAACATTCCCAATAACATTTCGTTAACCCTAAATATTTGAATCAACCTAATCTGTGTTGGGAGTTTCCTAACGTTATTTTTTGTGCATATCATAGATAGTAGAAATAAATGACACAGAGAATTAAAAACGATATAAGATTTTGCTTATAGGTACAGTGGAACTATAGCAAAAGTTTATGGTGAAACTATGAAGGGGAATAACCGGCCACCCACGGTTCCGGACTACCAGGGACAGTTCTGCTCGTTGGGTGCTGCTTCCGCAACAATCGAGGGCGTCGGGACTCTCTTCGCGTCCTTTGACAAAACGGAAGGGGCTACGGGGAATTGATGCTACTCTCGCTGCCGCGAAATCGAAGGGCATTGGGGATGCTCAGGGGGGTGACAATTACATGTTTAGATGACACAAAAGGGGTGGGTCCCGTGGGATACAAGTCGCCCCAGTGTCGAAGGCGCGTGCCGGGCCAATTCTCCACCCGACGATCATTGTCCCTCGAAGAGAGTTTATTATATGTTCGTTGTATAGCATAATGCTCACTGGCAATTGGTACACTTATTGTGATTTCGGTTGAGTCGAGAGACAAGCAAACTCGAGTACCTTCTTCAAGTCAGAAAGTATACCATCGAGTAATATGTTAACAGCTCGACCACTTCATTTGTGAGTGATGTCGGAGTGAAACGGAAAGAAATTTATAGTATAAATTACTGTGCTATTTAGTAATTGAAGGATAAACTCCGATTTTTCGAAGACTAAAAAATGCCATAATATGTGAAGTCGGTAAGCAATTTTTTGGTTGAAACTGAAAGTTGCGTAAAATGTTTGTTTCATTTTTAAATTAATTATAGTTCTAGTTAATATTACGCTTCCTGTCAATATATCAATTCGGCATTAATAAAAACTGTGTTATACAAGAAAATTATAGTTGGGACGATAAGAATAAAATTGTTACCACTTATCCTCATATCATAACACAAATTTGTTTTTAATCACCACCTGTTTAGTGACCTCACTCAATCTGATTCAACGTTATCCAAATTTAAGTAAACAGATAACTGGCCACTCACCATTCTCGCCAAATCCGTCGTGACAGCAGGCACTTCCTGATCAGCCAAATTCATCATTCCGATTATCAGTAGTTTCCACAAATTTTGGATGCCGTGAAACAAAGCTTCCTTTCACCCCTAATACTGTTCTCCTTTCGGGGCACCTTACTAAACGAATCGACAGTTCGCGAGTCACGGTAAAACAATTAAGAGTTGAAGGTTAAAAAAAAAAAAAACAGAAATCACTGTCTCCCCCGTCGTTGCAACAGAGATACGTGATAATACGCGCGAAATACTCTCGATTGCCGCGAAATGTACAGCCCCAAAAATTCGTTGATATCTCGGGGTAATCGTAAATGTGACTGCGACGATCGAGTGACTTGATCTCCTCGAAGGGTAAGTAGAATTCTCGGCTGGGTGAGTTCGTGGGATGATGTTGTTCTGGCTGGGTTTGTTCTCCGAATACATTGGGGGTTGTACTCTTCGATGAGAGTCAACGCCCACTCTGTACCGATCAGAACAACCCTGCGTCATTCTCGTCGTTTGCGTCGAGTTTCGCGGATCCGGTGATTCCGAGCAACCCCCGAATAGAGGCGGAGTCGGAATTCATTGGGTGAACGAAAACCCTTCCGATTCCTCGCTCTGCTCTGCCGAACAGCTTCCGTCAGCCTTCGGGTTTACTCTTTGTACCCCTCGACTTCACCTTCCAGGTACACTTCCATTTTTTAGTGAAATTGAAATTCTGCGACGAGAACTCCATCCCCTTTTCCATCCAACTCAACATCGAGGACATACTCTCTCTTGCGATATTTCTCTCTTTGCAGCGGATTTAGAATATACAGAGTGTACAGTGTGACGTGCCATTTATTGATTATTTTTTTTAATTCTAAAATGCAACTCGACTTATCAAATAGAATCATTTTACCCGTGCGTCAAAATTTAGTTAATGTGAGCTACAGTTTGCATGTCAAATTTTATTCCGTGAAGTTAAATGACACTTTCATCCGAATATTGATCCGAGTTTGAACCTTCGGGTCGAATTAAAAATGGAAATTTAACTTCAAGTTTGACCTCCAGGTCGAATTAATTTGAGCTAAAGTATAAAATGTGATTAATCAATAAAAAATATTGGTTTGATTAGTATCTAGAACTAGATGTTTTTATTTTGACACCCTGTATATCGACTCCAAGTACCTTGAATCCGATCGCTCCTGTTTTAAGAATATATGATTGTCTAAAAAATTGAAAGTTAGTCGTGAATTTTGTATATTTTTCTGTAGACAGTCTGCATATTAGAGTTACAGATTGTTGAAGGTCATTCACTGAGCAGCGTAATAAATATAACCTTCTAAAGCACCTCGAGAATCTTTCTTTCGAATAATGT
>JABMBT010086233.1:0-10780 GCA_018906895.1 Odontocolon sp. PSUC_FEM 10030002
AATTTCACGGGTGTCTTTGTGTGTTTTATTACGCTGAGCATCATAATCTTGATGAATCTTTCATAAAGATGTCCCGAAGCAAGTGAGAATATATTGAGCTTTTCTTCCTGTTCCCCGACTTCGTCCGCGTTTGTAAACGTCCTATCACCGAAAAATAAGCATCAGACTATAAAATTCTCCATCCTTTCCGCGTTCGTAAATCGGGACGCGTTTAAAAAATTGTTTTTATGTTTTATTTCTTACGATACAGAAATTAATGATTTAGAAATATCTACATAGAAATGATGAGCTTACCAATAATTGGAAAAGCTAGAACAGAACGGATGAAGAGATAGAAAGAACACGATGCGCTTGTTTTATAACCGTGTCTACACAATTGCTTACCTCGATATCGAGTTCCAGAGTCCCGAACTCTTCTCGTCCTCGGACAATAAATCCATATCGGCCTTGTCCGGTTTCTTGGACACTTTCAACTTGAGTACGTGACTTCTCAGCGTGCTGAGTAAAACTTTAACGTCATTTCCGTTTTGTATAACGTCTTGACCGTCGACACTCGTTATGTCGTAAATTTCGGCGGATCTTCCTTGACGAAGTCGCAAAAGCCACTCGCCGGGATTAGCTTTCAGTTGGAAATATCCGAGATTAGCCATGACGATGGTATCTACCATAACGGGTTGACTGTCGGTTCCCAATGTAATTTGCAATCCTCTCGGCGGATTTCCCATTAGAGCCTCGAAGCAATGACCTTCGAGCAAAAGATGTTCCAATTCGAATTCGCTGTGCACACCGATCGCAACGTTGTCCAGCTTGATATTGTCCAAATCGTAAACACTCTTGACGACTTCGACGAGCCAATTTTCCGGAGCGTGAATATATTGCGTCAGCAACGACGATGTTGGAAGTTTCGTGAATTTTGCGACGGCACCGGCGAGTTGGCCGTCGGCGGAAAATTCAAGTTCCGGTTCCAAAACGAAACGGTAAAAGCTCTTGAGCGGCATATCGCTGTTTTTCTCCACGCAATTCAGAAATACTTTAATGTTACAGTTGAGCGATCGCTGGAGGGTTGTGAGAATCGAGCCAAGTTTCTGAGCACCTCGGGATACGGGATCGACGATTGCCATTAAATTGAAGGCGACCTCGTCCGGATTTGCCGCTGGGATTTTTACAGCGCTGGAGACACATTCATTTTTCGTTACAACGAGTAAGCTCTTTGGTTATCAATTCCTTTGAGATTATAGATAACAAACCTGTATTCATCGCCGCGAAACGGAACGTCGTAGCGACTTCGAGTTTGCGGTCTGGGTACCAACAGCGATGATATTTGCATTATCATGTCGTCCGATATTTCGTTCTTTTCTACAATAAACATCAAAAATCTGTCGTTAGTCGATAAAATAAAATGAAAAAGGATAATTATCGAGACGAGTAGAACGGATTTTTCTACCGTAATCGTCGTCGTCTTCGATGGCTTGAATCTTCATCAAATTCGTGAGCAATTTCTCGCCATAAGTGCTCTGGCTGAATCTCTCCAAGAGAGCGAAATCTTCGCTGGTAAAATCTTCGGCATCATCCAGTGGCCCGACGACGCGTCCGTTACAAACGATCGCTCTGTCTCCATCTTCTAAATCGATAACATTTTTCGCATAATGTTTATGAATGCTCAATGTTAAATCTTGTTCCTTTACAATAGCTTTTACGGCCTCTTCTTCGATATCAAAGTTGCCATTTTTTATCGATTCGACCACTTCGTCTTTGATCAGTCGACTGATGTAATTTATAGCTTTTTCGCCGGTCAAAGATTTTAACGCGGCTAGAAGTATCTTGTTAATTACGTTCTTTTCAGCGCCGACGTTGCCGTCGCTATTTACAATTATCGTGAGTCTCACATCCGCATTCGACTCCTGGAATAAAATCCGAAAGAGGTTGAAAATTTGATTTAAAATATCAATAAACTAATCGAATAAAGAATCGCAAGGTTCCTCACCAAATATTCGAGTGCTTCGCGCAACAATTGTCTACCGGATTCATTCTCGAGATCGACTACGATCCAGAATGAGTACAAATGCCGAACACTCGTGCGTCGCGGGACGGACAAATAATTCATATTCGACATAAGCCAGGCTGCTGTGTCTTGCGGACTCCAATTTGCAATATCTTGATTCTCGGGGACATTGCCGATTAAATTCAGCCATTTATTCTTTTCTAATTGGAGTACTCGCTCATTCAACCTGCAATTCGGAAATTTGTATTTTTGTCTCAATGCTAACGGCGAGATTAGAAAGATCGAGCGGCAGACGAAAGATATTTTACCTTGGCATAACATTTGGCTGATTCATAATAAAATCAACGACGTCGTCGCCTTCGGTAATTTCGCCTCTGTAAACAGCCTTTTGCATCTGCGGCGTCTGATTCATGATCGTTGAGAGTACGGCTTCCTCGAAGGAATCAGCGTCGAGATTGCTCGACGAGAGCGGTACACCGTTCAACAAAGCCTGCGGGAATTTCTTGAAACCGGTACGTTTCACGAAATCGCTTGCCAAATGGCGGCCGACGTCGTATTCTGATTCTTCGCCAAGTATGTAATTTATGTTTGCCGAAGGATCTCTCGTACGGATCGCTTCCTTGACGTCGTCAACGTCCGCACCATCGGGACCCAGATAATTTCCCAACTGCAGAACGTAAGAAAAATTCAAGATCATCGGAATACGAACGAAACCTGTGATTTTTCGTTATTCAATTGTCAAATCGCTTTCTCACATCCGACAAAAAGTTCAAAGCTTCCTTCGGAGTTTTTGCCTCGGCAAAATAGTGATACGCGTTGTTGATCGCGACGCTCGGGTCCGACAACCCGGTCACTCCGGTATCGTAATTGGTCACGAAAACGAAGCCGACGCGCAGCGGAGCCGAATGAGCGTACAGCGATTCGGCAAGAGCGACGAGCGGTTTCGTCGACTCGCTGAGCGGATCGATTATCAACACGAGATTGTACAAATTTCGCCGAATGTTTCGCAGCATTCCAGGGAACGTTGGACGGAGCAGAGCGCTCAAAGCCGACGACCACCTGTTGTAACGAGGATCGTTCTCGATATCGTTCAACCATATTATCGCCGAGTCTCTGATGTCTATAGCAAAGTCTTGATTCTCCGCGTTTCCGGAGAGATCCACAGCGAGCAATTTGTCCATTTTTTTGTTACTAAATCCTAAAATCATAAATAAAAATTGAAAATTTTCGATATAAGGTTCGTATTGTTAGAAAACAAGATCCGTCGAACGTACCAATTTTATGGAGCGCTTCCATCACTCTGAGTTCAGCGCGCAACGCTTCGAGAAGCGACAAAATGTCGATGGATTCCAAATCGAAAAAGAGACCGTTGATAAACAACGCGGTGTCGGTAGGCTGAATATGCAAACTCCCGAAGAAGATGTCTTGATTCTGTTTCATCTCTTTTTTCATCTCGTTGCTGACTTTAGTCCTGATCAATGATTTAGCTTGCATAGGAAAATTCTGAGCGATGTCGGTGAGTACGTTGATCGCATCCACCGGAGGTGAACTCATTATTCTTTCTGCAGCCTGGTGGCTGAGTTCCTGGAATTGCCAGACTTTGAGCGCGCCGATTTCATCACTCGTTTCCAACAAATGAGTCTGGAACTCGTCGAGCTCCTCGTGTTTATCGGGATACAAATTCCTGTAACGTTCAAACGTTCGTCAATGATGAATTCCTTGCATCAACTAATTTTATTTTCATTATCTTACTTCAGAATTGAGAAATTTATTCCATCTATCTCTTCGACCCCTTCGTTCTCCGTCGAAGGATCCTTTCCAGGATCCTTGTCTTTGATATCCGAATCATCCGTGGCTTTATATTCGGTCGATTTCATCTGAAGTTCGACTCCGTAACCCGATAATCGCAACTTTCGATCCGGGCGTTCCTGAAAGATAACGAAACGTTGTAAACAGTTGTAGAAAACGACGTTAAACTAGATTTTGCACAATTCTACTCGTACTTTTACGTAATGTCTCAGAGTATAACTAATTTTCTTCGATTCTGCGAGGTTTTTGAATTTTTCGTGAAAAACAATAAATTCCGGCGTTCCAATCTGACCGTAAAGCACGACGTGCTTCGACGATAATTGTACTCCAAGATATCGATGATCGATACTGTAAGTAGTCACCGGCTCCCACTCGCTCTGTAAATTCAATTCCAGTCGTCAACAAAAACATAAATTTAAGAATTTTCGTTCGTCTATCGAGTACTAAATAAAATATTGCTTTTATTCTAACTCGTTCGATTAAATTTTCCGCGTCGTCTAGCGAACAAGTGAATTTTCCTCCCACATCCACGAACGCAGCGCAGTCCCATTTCGACGCATTTTTATTCTGTGCCATTTGCGAAAACATTTCCACACGAGCCGAATATATTCGCAACGAGAGTGAGAGTTTAAGAACCGCGATCTCAACGGAGCTGAGAAATTGGCCCGCGAGTTCTATCGCTCTGTCGTAGCGCTGCTTTTCCGTTCCTAAATTTTATTTTCAAATTTAGTATATTTTTTGGCAAACGTACAAAAGTCTTTTGAAGAAAAAATAATATGCTAACCGGAGACAAGCGCCTCGTCGTCGGTGGCAGAAACAGCATCGACGAATCGCCAAAAGTAATTGGGATTCTCGTCGTTCAAATATTCGGCGACTTCGAGGATGATCGGAGTCTCCCTCCATTTGGCATTTATTTGAGTAGTTACGTACTTATTTATTCTTCTATCTGTATTAGCGTTGTTCGCGCTAACGAGCAATAAACATATAAACAAAAAATGCCACATCTGCAAAAAATAAAAGTATATAATACACAATAAGGTATATTTTTGACCCTACATTTTATACAACTACATATATACGAATTATAGGAAATATCATTGAAATATTTTCCGGTTAATTAATCGTGAGTATCCTAATGTCAATAAAACATAAATATTACTGGAAAGCTTGGAATTTTGATAAGAACTGCGGAATGCAAATACAGGGTATGAAGCATTTTTCGGATTTCAAAAATTTTGCAAATTTACAAAAGTACGGATATTTCTGAATGCCGACGAATTAAAGCTTAATTAATTATATTTTACTCACTTTTTAATTCAATATAGTTATTAATTATCTATTCTCTCATAAAGAAATCATGGATGACAACGACCAATCCATTTATCGCACGTGCCGATTGGATTCCAGACGCACAATGCGACGACCGGACCGACGCGCGAAATATCACGAAATATAATAATCAGCGTTCGGCGCGAGTCGCCAAGCCCTCTACTGGACGTATATGCATTTACTCCGAAATGCATATAGCTAACATTTTCGAGCTCTACGTGTGTCGCATTCGTTCGTAATCAACTAATCAGCATAAAGAAAGAAGAGAACGAATGAAAAATAAAGAAAGGACCAAATTCTTGAACCAATACGCTTTCGGCAATTCGAGTGGTACATAGTAAAAAAAACGTGAGGGGGGGGGGGCAGAACATAAAAGCACGCATGCGCTGAATGAATCTACACACATGGGATTACTCAGCTGATCAGTTCTACGATGCAGCGTGCATCGGGTAGGTATTGTATTTATTGCACAGTAGCAATAATACAGTGACTACTGTATCAACTACTGTAATCAATGCAATTAGCGCTGGAAGATAAGAGAAAGCATTCTCACGACGTTTAACAGTTCGCAACAGATAATACTTTAACGATCAATTGTCAAATATTGCGAATGAAAAATGGGACTAATCGAATACGTACAAACGTTATCGGATAATCCGTACTTTGGAGCAGGTTTCGGTCTTTTCGGTTTAGGAGCCGGTGCTGCACTTCTGAGAAAATGTTCGCAAGTCGGAGTTATTCTGTTTAGGTATTTTAGTTTCATACTTACCCGATGACGTAATTTTTGAACAAGATATTTAATTGTTCTCGATTTACAGACGACACTACATGATAACTCTCGAAGTACCCTGTCGGGATAAGAGTTATCAGTGGCTTTTGCAATGGATAACTCACAAAGGTGCCAGAAAAACTCAACATCTATCGGTGGAAACGAGTTTCGAGCAACGCGAGACCGGTCACGTTAAAACGAAATACGAATTTATACCCAGTATAGGAACACATTTCTTCAGGTCAATTTTTGCCGATAAAAGTTTGAAAATAAAAAAGTTGTTTCGTACCACGTTTATGATTTTTCAAATTGTAGGTACGAAGGAAATTGGATAAAAGTCGAGAGAACCAGAGAACAACAAACGCTGGATCTGCACATGGGAATTCCTTGGGAAACCGTCCAGCTGACTGCGTTTGGAAAGGACAGAAGTATTTATTTCAACATCCTCGAAGAAGGTAATAAAAGCGATAAACTAAACTAATCAATGAAATTAATAAAATTGTAATGATTTGAAAATCGAACGATATCGATAACGTATTTTCGTCTTTTTTCTTTGATAACAGCGAGACAAATGGCACTGAAGGAGCACGAAGGAAAAACGATTATGTACACGGCAATGGGAAGCGAATGGAGACCGTTCGGTCATCCGAGAAAACGACGACCTTTGGATTCCGTTGTTCTGGACATCGGAATCGCCGAGAGAATATTAACGGATTGTCGAGAATTTATCAGCAATCCTGGATGGTATAGCAACCGAGGTTATTTCGCGTAAAGTATCGAGAGATGAAAAATTTTACGAGCAACAAAGTCGATGCGTTAACGAAGATACTCGTCAATTTTTCACAGGAATTCCGTACAGACGCGGATATTTGTTGCATGGACCGCCTGGCTGTGGAAAATCCTCTTTCATCACAGCTCTCGCTGGCGAATTGGAGCGCGGTATTTGCGTTTTGAATTTATCTGAGCGCGGTTTGACCGACGACAGGTTGAATCATCTATTGGCTGTCGCACCGCAGCAGACTATTATTCTGTTGGAGGACATAGACGCGGCGTTCGGTAACAGAGAAGAGACGAAAGAAGGTAAAAAAAAAATAGTTTTTTCGTCTACGATTTTTAAACTGCGATTCAATTGTTTCGTCGAATTTTCGAAAATTATGCATACATATATCGTTGCAGTGAAATCCGCATTCGACGGACTGAACAGAGTGACCTTCAGCGGTCTGCTCAATTGTCTCGACGGCGTCGCCTCGACGGAAGCTCGAATTTTATTTATGACGACGAATTATTTAGAGCGATTGGATCCCGCTCTCGTAAGGCCCGGGAGGGTCGACGTCAAAGAATATATCGGATGGTGCAGCGTTGATCAGGTCGAACAAATGTTCCGGAGATTTTACATAGGTCCCGAGGATACGTCGAGCGCGCTTGCTCGAGAATTTGCCGAAACCGTGATGAAACACGGGAAACACGTGAGCCCGGCGCAGATTCAAGGATTCTTCATGTTTCACAAAAATAATCCCGAAAAAGTGTTGAGCAACGTTTCGCAAATATGGGAGCTCACGTGATCGGAATTGTTCCAGTGTCAGGCACTTTCCGGAAAAGAAATCTGTACTCAATGTAAATAATGTTAATTACGAAACGGATTATTCGTCGATCGTAATTTTCTCTACGTGTGTGTGTTCTCATCGAGCCCCGATTCTGTAGATTATCTCGGTATAAAAATGTGAGGATAAAAAAGGGCGAATTTTCGTACCACTTTGTTTTTTGTTTGATATAAAAATTATTATCACCTATGTTATTTATCACCGGTTATAATACTCTTGGAGCTTGCTACACAAATAATGCGTATGAGATAGTAACAAAAAAAAAGATGCTTTATCTCTATCGTCGTTTTTTCCTTTCTTTTCATGTACGATCCAATAGGATCCTTAATGATATGTAGAATATTTACAGGTGTGTGTATATGCGTAATTGTACAATTGTTTTCGACAAACGTCGTGGATTTGAGATCATGATCGGAAGAGCTTACGGAATTTATTCAGAAACTCCAGATGTAGGGCTCGTAGTTCAACGGATCCGGCTGCTCCATGTGATTCGCGTGGGCGTTTCCGTTGACCATGCACGAGGGATAAACGACTCCCTGGTTCGCTTGACCAGGAACGGGCGGAACTATCGACGGTGCCATTCTGCAATCGGATCGATGTTGCATCATCGATCCCATTGATTGCATAGGCGGTCCGGGTGGTGAGACTTGCGAGCCGGGTGCCGGTGGAGGCGGAACGAGAGCCTGCGACGGTGCCGATAAATCGTGCACAGATTGCATCATCTCGGGCGTTGGACCGTAGTTAGCCACTGAAAAGAGATATTTCCAAAAGAACTATTGATAACAATTCAAATACTCGGAGTCTCCCCTGAGGGTTGGGAAACTTACAAGCAACCCCGTTATCGTGGAATTGTAACGCTGGCGGCTCGGGAATCATATTCGCGGCCGGTGGAACGATTTTAGGTGGCGGAGGTTCCGTCGATTTCTTTCTTCTTTGAGCTCGCTTAGGTGCGTTGTTCCAAGATGAAACGCGTTTTTTGCCGCTCGACGACTTTTTCTTCTTCTCGCTCGAAAGTTTTGGTTTGTTCGGCCGATTCCCACTTGGCTGCCACAGATGAACGGTATGCACGGCATTACCTTCGCTGCAAATTAAATAAGATTCGTAATATTTATTTAATTCCGCAGAGGCAAGAAGCGATTGAGAATCGAAGGAAAATGCGCACCCTTGTTGTTTACCCAGTTTCCAACTGTGTATCCCGGCTTTGTGCAATCGTTCCCGAATGGTATCTACGCTGCAATTTAGGCCCAACGCTGGCGCAACGTGTTTCGCTGCGGTAAGCGGATGTTGCGTCGCCATTGCGATTATAGCGTCGTCCTGTTCCTTGGTCGTTATTCGTCGTCGACCTTTTCTCTCCTTCGTCTGAACGTTTCCTTCTTTGTTCCACCGTTCCAACCACCTCTTGACGGTTCTTTCCGACCTGTTGATCGCCAGCGCTATCGACAAAGTTGACAATCCCGCAACGGACATTCCAATCATTCGATTTCTGATCTCTACGCTTGTTTCCAACGTTCCTTTGGCTTTGCCACCTTTCTTTTTTTTCTTATCGCTGCAGCCCGACTCGTCGCAATCGTCCTTCGAGCCGTCTTTGCTCAAATCGTCACAATCCGACATTTGATCGTTGGAACAACTCGTATTCGAGCAACTGTCCGAACGTATCATTTTTTCGGATTGCTCGTTCGTCGCGGAACTTTCTGGCAAAGGTAGAATCTGTCGTCGGTCTTGCTGGACTCGATGATCTATTTCATGTTGTTGTGATTGATGGTGCTCAAGATGATGTTGTTCAAGATGATGATGGTGATGATGATGATGTTGATGATGAGCTTGGAGTTGTTCTTGCATGTGTCGCTCATGCGCTTGTTGCTGCTGCGCCTGTTGTTGCGCCCGATGTTCTTGCTCGCGTTGTGTGTGCAATTCTTCGAGTTGTTGCTGCGCCGGTGGTTGCTCGTGGCTCATCGAATGCGGCTGTCCCTGACATAGCAAAATTCAACATCAAAAACAAACGACAACTGCGCACGTTATTCTTTAGCCCTCCACCGTGAATAGCATCGCAGCGAAACGCAATAATTTGAGATACAAGAGTGGGGTTTTCAGCCGGTCGGGTGGCATGGTGGGGATAAAAGCGACTTTCACCTCGGAGGGTCAAAATCGTCGGATGTCCCGGAACGTCGTACCTGCGGATAATGATGACTGCCTTGCACCAAATCCAGCGGCCAATTCTGCGCGACGTTCAACCCGGGATGATGTTGGTAAACCGGCTGTGCCGATTGTACGAGACTCGGAGCGTTACCGAACTGTGTTTGGTTGTTCGACATAGTCTCCCCCGTAACTTGCATATCATTGTTCACCTGTGGCAACGGCGGAGGAGGTGGCGGCGGCGGCGGCGGCAGAGGGGAGGGCGGAAGCGGCGGAATACTTTGCTGCGGAAAAACGAATCCTGGCTGAACGCCGGGTTGTTTGAGCGCGTCGGCCGGAGCGCCGTCGCCCACGTAAACGTCTCGCGCTCTGACTTTCAACGGTCGTTGTTTTTTCTTGGAGGATCCGTTGCTTCGCTTGCTTTTTCCGCCGGGCTGTTTTGTTAAAATCTTCTTTTTTCCCAATTGAGTGCCCGTCGGTCGCCACACGGCTTGCTGAACGGTCGCGCCTTCTCCGTCGCTGCTGAACAACATCGGACGGTACCGAACGACGGTCGCTCTTATTAGAATGGAAAAGAAAGGATCTAGAGCCACGAAATCTTGACCTTTCGACTAACCCCAGAGGGATCCTTTGCATGTGCTTTCGCGACGGACTCCAGTTGTGAATTCCAGCTTTGTGCAGTCGCTCCCTTATCGTATCTACCGAACAAGTCAGTCCCAACGCAGGCAAAACGGCTTTCGCCGCCGTTATCGGAGTTTGAGTCGCCAGACGTATTATAGCCTCGTCCTGCTCCGACGTCGTTGCTCTTTTTCTGCCGCACCGATCTCTGGTTTCGACCGTTCCTTCCTTGTCGAATCTGTTCAACCATCGTTTGACGGTTCGTTGCTGAAACAAATCAATTTTAGGGCTGTTCCAAAACATTTTTTTTTCTTTTGTTTTTTTTTTTCGCTTGTTTTCCTCTAAAATTCCAACAATTTAAATTTCACTTACCGAACAATTGACTGCCGCCGCAATATCGCGGAGGCCAAGACCGGCTTCGTACATTCCTACCATCCGATTTCTCAATTCCGGAGTAGTTTCGTGCACGCCCCGCGTTTTTCCCATTTTTACTGTATATTTTTTATCCCACTCCCGAGA
>JABMBT010086344.1:0-10778 GCA_018906895.1 Odontocolon sp. PSUC_FEM 10030002
ATACAATATGCAATTTCATTAATTATTTTTATTTGTCCGAGTTTGAATCATAGTAAATCGGATATTCTTGCCAGAAATGAAATCTGTTACGGGGATGGTCGTAAATAAGTAACGCACAAGGAATAAACTCAAAGACAATACGAGTAAACTCTCAATAAAAATTCTCAATTAGTGTTATTGCCTCATTACATCGTCGTAAAGCGAGTAATGATATTCTTTGACAATAGACTACGTTAAATATATATATATATATTATTGCTATACAATATGTACAACGTTCAATCCTTTTCCTGCACATTGACGCACTTCGGACTGGGGAATTCACCGCTTGATTTTTAGTTTTGAGAAAATATCATCGTATTGTTTATAATCAATGACCTAATGAACAATGTATAATAAATAAGATCACAAATCGATGATTTTCTTATCAACTAATGTGGACGACAAGGTAGTCTATCAGAGTTTGAGTAACAAAGTGTAATTATAATTTTAACGTTCATTACACTCAGAAGTATCTTTCTGACTAAACTGATGAGCAAATTTTAGAAATCCCAAGTTTGTTTTATTTGAAACGTCGATTACCTTGCGTGGTGATACTCATGGTCCAATTGTCTAGTTTTTCCCCTATACCTAGCTGTCAATCGCTTAATCTCTGCCGACATTGACATTTTTTCACGAATATATTAATATCTGGGTTACGTAAGAATCAAATCATTTGGCTAATTGAGACTTGTTCCCCCATGGGATCTTCAACCCTGTATTATTACGACCTACGGTGCAATCGGTATAAAATTCTTTAGCTGTACAGATCGACAGTTTCTCGAGACGAATTCACCTTTGACAGGATAAATTATGAGACCTAAAATCAGTCGGAGAAACGCGCATCGTTTTGATCTTTATGCGCGCTATCATTATTGCTATGAATTGTATAAAACGAAGAAAACTTACGAATTAAAAGAAAAAAAAATTGCTCCTCACTGTAATGCACCGAGGTCGAAGAGAGAATTGAGCAATTACGTTGTTATTCTGAAACTGGAAGAGCCAACGTTCGATACGTTAACGATTGCTTATGAAAGTATGCAGCCGTCTCGCGATGAACTTCGTTCAGGATTACTCAGATTTCCGTAACTTCCACGGAAAGCCAGCTCATCCGAGCCGGAAAACACGTCGTGAGAATTTTCTTCTTCGAGAGTCGCGGACGTTGACGCATGACTGATTGATGAACGTCTGGAACGCGAGACGTTACCGCGCTGATTATTAACGAAGGACGGAGCTGGACTGGGCGACGGACTCTCGATAATTTGTTCCGGTTCCTGTTGATCCCTGTGTTGTTGTTGTTGCTGTTTTGCTACAACGAGACGACTCAACAGCGTCGTCTGTCCCTGAATCCCCGATACGAACGGCCTGTAACCGAGGCTTTGCCACAAAACCTTTAAAAATCATTTTTTCGATCGCTGTAGTTTTTCAGTCGCTCGTCGAACCATGAGATTCTTACCACTCGGAATGTGACCATTTTGTGAGAGCGAGTAATCCGTCTCTCAGATTTCCCACAGATTCTACAGTCTGCATGGGCGCGTGTGCCGCTCTGACGGTTCTTGCCATTGCCGATGCGTCTCGCAGAACAGTCGCAACAACCGCCGCCCACCCGAGGCAACCGGCTTCCAGGAAGAATTGGAGAAGATATCTGAGTTGAACTTCCGCGCGGCTTATAGGACCGCAGTTCGATGCCGAATGAACTTCGGTAGGTTCTATCGGCTCGGGCGAAACCCAACAAACGGTTCCTACGGCAGTCCCGACGATGGATTCCACGTCGTCGCGCCAGGTCGTACTCGTGTCGCTCATCACGCTGCTCGCGTCTGTCGAATCGTTAATGAATGACATTCGATATATAGTATATTACGATACAAGTGCGGAAAAGACTTTTTAACGAGTGTGAAGGTTACAACACGAGCTGAAGGCGAGGGTTGTAATCACACGAGTTCAAAAAGTATTTTCCTCACGAGTTTCGTACAAAATTTTATGTTACGACGTGGGAAAGACGAGTGACATAAAATTATTAAGAGTCGATGACTTGGACCTAAAAATCAATCGAACGTTCGAACATCCAAAATAATTAAGACATTCGAAATATTTATCTACCTTGGAGCATCCTCGGGGTTAATTTGGCTTCTGCCGCTGGAAATTGCGTTTCCAAACTAGCCACCGGCGATACCAAACTCACGTAAGGCGGTCTGCTACTCGGTAAGCTTGTGTATCCACTATCGGGTGGCAAATCGAGCGCGATGTTTTGATTCATGATCGCCAGGGTGTTTGGCACGTCGCCGTCCGGATTATCGAGACTGATGGATCGAACCGACCTCAGGGACGCGTGACTGGTGCGTCTGAATTTTTGTAGCGCCGAGAGCGACAGAGTAGGATAGGGATAGCAAAAATCTTCGTGAACGGCTTTCAGAGCAGCGACGTAATCCTCGATTCTCGCGGCTCTTTCGCGCTCTCGCGCCAACCACGTGACCAGATGAAAATCCAGTCGAGCTGCGAATTTACCGAGATCCGCAAGACGTCTTGCCGATAGCAACCGACGCGCGTGTCGCTGCAGAATCACGTCGATAAAGAATTCCTCAGCTGAACCCTCCCTGAAAAAAAAAACAAAAAAAAACATTTATCATATAGACAACGACGTCGCTATAATCGATAACTGATTGTAATTTGAAACAAAAATTTACTTATTCTCGCTCTTTTCTGTCTTCACACTAGGCACGGACTTTTTCCGTCGCATCACCGCATTTCTCGTCTTTTCTAGCATCGACGAGGGTGCCACATCTTTGTTCGCATTATCGAATGGAACTTTTGGCGTCGCTGTAGTGCTATAACTTCGACTTCGTGAAACCTGCATCGTTCCCAAGACCAGAGAAAGATCGTCCTCGTGAGGCGAGACCGAAGGAGTAGCCGGAGGTCCAGCTAATTTCGCCGTGCCTCCCCAGGAAGTTCTCGGGGATTCCACGTCATTCGGATCTTACCGTGCAAAAAAAAATGAAAGAATTACATAAAAATTGCTCCCCATCTAGGATTTTTTTTTACGCAAAAGAAAAAAAGGAATTAATTAGTAAAATAAGAAAAACCCAGTCACCTATCGCTCTGAGAAAGCGTACGAGATCTCTGGAAAGCTCCCATCGTCCTTGCTCCAACGCGGCATCGAGCAACAGAGTCGCGTGTTGTCGACTGACTGCCGATGGTTCGAGATTCTGCAGAATAATGAGGTAACTTGCAGCGGTATCGAGTTGTTGCCGTTGAAGACAATCCTGCAGAAGCTTCTTTGGTGAACCGGCTACCGAGAATAAATACGGCCATAACGCGATTTCTGTTTTTCTAGCGCACTGAACGACCGCCCGGGCCCAGACACCGGGAAATTCGCGAATAAACTCGACGACGGACGGTAATTGAGCGTCTGGAATTGGTTCTTTGCTCGTTGCCTCTTCCTCGAGAACTTCGTGAAGCAAAAGCTCCAGGGAATGCGGAAAGTAAGGTAACGCCGAACAAGATCTCGCTATTTCCCAGGCATGATATCCCAAATTCCGATGAATGAGTTGACGAAGTATTTGGTGTAGATAAACTTGGCTCTGCAAGTGAAATTAAATCAATTTCTTGCTTTGAATCCCCGAAAATAAGAATAAATTACAGTAAAATCGGATTTTATCACACACCGTTAATTCCAACAGGCTAAAGGGCAACGAAAATGGCGAATTTGTATCGGACGTGTAGAGTACGGTATCGTTTTCAGCTCCAAGTAAAATCGCATCTTCGAATAGTATCGCCAAGGGATAAATACGCAGATGAAACGGTAGCATTATTCTCTTGCTCATAAATGTATGGGCGTTATCCTGATGATTTCTTGGAAAAAGTGGAAGCCAGACTCGCATTCCGTGAGCACCGCAGAACAGCCACAGAGCTTCGGTCAAATGTGGCTTGTCTCGTCTTGATCTCCAGGGCACCCAGACGTTCTCGACGTACGAAGCGAGAACGGTCGGAGCGCTACAGGAGAATAGCTGAACAGAATACAAGTGAACGTGTATTCACAGAATTAAGATTTTTTCCTTAAAAATTGACTGTTTAACCCTTTAACGGCTAGTGGGATATAAACGTCTCACCTATCCAAAAATCTTTGAAAAATCATAACTTCTATAAAAATTAACATATCGACATCGTTAAGATCTTATCTTAAAGATGAAGGGTGCACCTAATCACATAAACTTTGGCGAGTATAAAGGTTGCACCCCTTCAATTGTACACCTTGTCAAAAAGAGCGAAAACAAGAAAAACGAGAAAAGCTCAGCCATTAAAGGATTGTGGAAACCAGAAAGTTATTTACTGACCACTTCCGAATTGTCGGTGCAATGCTCTCGCTGAACCATCAATAGTCTTCCGGAAACGTTGAGAAGAAGACTTTCCGGATGCGGATGACTTCCAGCTGTTTCAGCACGAATAGTGGTAAGAGTCGCGCTGACAACGCATGCTGGATGAACGCACAATCCACTGATATCAACGGTCTGCGTTCTCGTAAGTTCGATGCTTCCCGAACCTTCTTCACCCTCGAGGGTCATATCGTAAATGCTGACTTGAGCGTTGGCGCAGAAAGTTAAGAGACGTTCCTTCAAAGTATTGACTAATAAAACTTGGGACGGCATTCTGACGCTCTTGACGTAACTATTGTCGAGTCTCGTGTCACGCGGATAGATCCGGATTTCATCCTTATCCTCGAGCAACGAATAACTGCTCGCGATCATGAATCCTCGGTGCCAGAGCAAACCTCCGGTAACGATGAAGTCACGTTCTTGCGTCTCGTTCCCGAAAAGTTTCCATTTTCTCGAGGCTAACGAGTAGTGAGCGAGGCCAGTACGACCCGCTACCGCTATGCTTAGTCCTTCGTTATCTATCGCAGTATACTATATATGCGGTTGAAAGGATCGTCATGGATTTCGATGCTGTGCCTCGAGTTTCGCACAGCTTTTTAACAATCGGTTTTTCTTGAAAGCAAACCAAATAAATACTCACTCGAATTGGCCAATTGGAACCACTGTAGGCACTAGGAATCGGAACGACCAACCATTGTTTGCAACCCGCTAGCGTTTGCGATAAATTGTCGGTGGGAACTTCATTCGTCAGGTGAAAACCCGGTGTATCCGCGGATATACCTCCTCCGAGGTTCAAGTACAGACGATCTTCGCCTTGGAGATAAAGATGTCCGTGATGTCCCTGAATCGTCGAAAGTATTTAAAAATTCATAACTTTCGACGTTTAGAGATCTACGGAAAATTTCAATTGGTCCGAACGATTTTTCTCACCATGCAAGGATTAACGGTGAGAGGACTCTTAACGAAATCAAGCTGGATCAACGAACGTTGGCTGTTTAGTTTTTCATTGCCATTATCTTCTTCGGTTAAGGACGGACCCGGGGAGTCACGGAGCATCCACAATTGATAGCCTTCCGCTGACCATTCCTATGAAAATTTAATTGATTCAGTTAATTTCTCGAGTTTTTAATCAGATCCAATTCAACCGAGTGACGATCGAATGCTCACCATCGTGTGAATATGGAGAGGATTGTCACGAGTGAGATCCACCCGTAAGCCGTAATCCCACTTGAGCGTACAGAGCAAAAGCGCTCCGAAAGTGCTCCAGATAGCGAGTCCACCGCTTTCCCAGGCAAGCGCGATAGCGCAACTGTCCGGTGTCCATCTCAGACATCTGACCCGGCCGGGTTTACCTGGATAATCTTTAGGCGACAAGCTCAGACTGTGAGAGACTTCCAAGCCTCCGGTCGTTTCATCGACGTAATACACGACGCCTTCGGAACTGTAAATTTAATCGAGTCATAAAATTGTAAAGAAAAATTAAATAGAATTTTTCAACGTACTTTTCCCTTCCAAATGTGATCAATCGATATTTGTGATTGACCGTGGCACAAGTCGCATCTTCCAGATCCCTTGCCCAGATTCCCTGAACTTGCTGGAATGTGCATATATTTTTGTTAATTACAGCGTTTACCTTAAATACAAATAAATCGGGATTACGTACGTTAGGATCGAATTTTAAAGATTGCGCCGTAAGAAATGCTGCCTTGCCATTGTTAAGAACAATCGCGAATCCTCCCACCAACGGCGAATATTCGATATCCGTAACATAAACGTTGTTCTCAGTTATAGGAACAGCGACCGTCGATATTTGCTGATCGACGCTGAACGGTATTCTCCGTAAATCCAGCGAATAATCCCGGTTCGGCGTCCCTTCCCACTTATGACGAACTATGTGACTCGTTCTCGTCGCCACCATTAACTCGTCTCGAATACACACCAGGGAACTGATGCCACCGTCTATCCAAGCCGTCGTTACCTAACGTACAGTAACGACGAATAACAATAATCACGATTTTTCATATTTTACAAAATAATTTTTTTTTCACACCTCTGTGAAAAGTATCATTTTACGGCTGCTGTTTGGGCCCTAAAATCGTATTTCACGGCATAGGACGTAAAATACAATTTTACGTAAAATACAATTTTACGTCCTAGACCATGAAATAAATGACGTATTGTTCTTTCATTTATTAATGAAGATCATAAGGTTAAAAAACTGAGGCAATTTTACAGCTGACCGTAAAATGACACTTTCGATAAAGGTGCAAAAAAAAAATTGTGTTCGACGCTCGGATGTGGTGCATCACTTTTGGCCTCGTGTGAAGTCACAGCAGTCAGCTCACATGACTTCACACTCGGCTGCAAAAGTGCTACGTTACGTCTTAGTGTCGAAAATAACTATTACTGACTGGACTCAGAACCAGTGACGGAATAACTTCTTTTATAAACAGCTCTGCGCTGTCTCTCCGCAGACTCGAAACCGGCGAATCTTTGTGTTCGTACAAGCCCCGCCCCTCCGCTCCGCTGTCCGAGAGTCGATAGAACAGAAGATAGCCATCTGCGGTCTGCGGAACGCAATTGACATAAACATAATCGACTATATCAAAATTTTCCATACGTCATAAACACGGAGACAAGAGACTTACCGCAACGACCAGCATACCGGAGTCCGGTCGCCATTGCACAAGAATGTTTTCTCCGTGTTTTCTAAGAGAATCTGCGCTCCGCCTTTCGAACACTATAGGAACGCAGGGCTGAAAGAAAGATAAAAAAACGTCGAGTCGAGGAATCCTTAGAAAAGCGCTTGCTCCAATTTTGACGTATCGATATTGAAAGAGTCAACGGAAAGTGGATTAAACGAAAATTTGTAGAGAATTTATAAAACGGAGTTTACCTTGCAGTACCAGATAGCCAATGCGTCTGGTGTCAAAATAGCGAATAATATCTTGTCCCTGTTACATGCAATTGCACTAATATTTTCAGGATCCGTGGGATTGAGGACCCGCGGCCAACCGATTGGGAAGAACATGATTTTTCCTATTTACACTGCTCCCGTAACGAATCACATGCTTTTACGATTCTTTGGCATCCATTCTCACTAGTGCTAATCCACGATCATTCGGTGAATAAACATTCAATTAACTGTAGAGGGGAGGGGAGGGCTTTGGAATTGAACAATTTAAAGAGGTAATCAGACCGCGGGGTCCACGTCGGTCAAAGCGACGAACCCAGACGCCGCGAAAACACAATATGGCAGAAAAAGTAAAAGCCAACAAAGTGGATCATATCGCTCTGGTATCGAGAGAAACTTGGACTGACGACTATAGACACGCGACATCGATAAAACAGGAATTGGAGGGGAGCGACGAGAACTTTACGGACGCGAATGGCCCGTTTTCACACATACTTTCAAAATCTTTCTTTTGATACCAAGACTCATTTTAGAATCGCGTCAAATTTGTTTTGATAAATCAAGTTTATGTCACTCCGTGCGTAAAATCTCATTTTACACACGGTGTGACATAAACTTGGTGCGTAAAATCTCATTTTACACACGGTGTATAAAAATTGACTTTCCCACGTCGTAGTATAAAATTTTGTACGAAACTCGTGAGGAAGAAAGACTTTTCTAACTCGTGTGATTACAACCCTCGCCTCCGGCTCATGTGTTTTAACTCTCACACTCGTTAAAAAGTCTTTTCCGCACTTGTATCGTAATATACTATTTCTCAATAAAAAAAAGTTATGGAAAATTTAGAAATCGGTAAAACAGATTTTTCACTCATGATTAAAAAAGAAATTCTGCTGAAATGCAATGTGATAAAAGTTTGTATTTATTTAATACTTGTATTTACGTTGCGAATAGAGATGACTATAAATAATGGCTGAGTTAACTCAGTTTTCTTAATGTAAATTTGGCAGTGAGATGATACCAGGCTGAAGGTATGCGATCGAACAATTCGAGACATGAGCGAACATTAATGGAGCTCCTTTTCCATCTTGTTGCAATCGATTGACTTCTACGGGTTGTAAGAAATCATTTTCCTTTTTACTGAAAAACAGAAGAATACATTTGCTGTACGCGTTTATAATGAGTTATTAGAATTCCTAGAATTGACCTACCTCGTCACCACTAAATGATACATCGGCAAGCCAGGATTAGCTTTTCTGTAATTCTGCGTACTCGAGTAAACATTGTAAGAAATTTTGTAGTCACTCTTCTTTCTTCTAACGGTTCTTTCAGGCGCGGATTTGATGATTCTCAGTCTTTCAAAAATTTCGGAAAAACTTCCCGAGAATTTCGAACCGATCAACGGTTGTACAGTTTGATCCACAACTTGTATCTCGTTGCTATCATCCAAATCGTATTTTTCAGAATCCTCGTCGTCGATCGTTATAGTTTTGGCATCACGCCACTTTTGCTTCAATTCCGGCCACGACGAAGTACCCGGCAAGTTTGTAAAAGTCGCTTTATAAACGTCATTATCCGCCGGTTGCTGTGGAATTCTTTCGTTCGAGTTGGAAGGATTTATAGAATGTCGTGGAGCGAATTGCCGAACGGACATCGATTCTCGGGGTCTCGAGGGATGCGAGCCGCGCCAGGGTCTCTCCAGATATCTATGCGGTCGATTATTGTGATATTGCATAGCGAACGCCATATTTTGATGCGTATTCGTGAAATACGCGCTTTGCGCTAAGACACTTCTCATTGAGTATCCCATAACTTGGGCGTTTCTTACAAAATTCATTTGAAAAGACGACCATCGATTGCCGGTCATCATGTTTTGAGGATTTCGCCATCCTTCTGGGACAAGGACGTTCTCAAATACGTCTTGATGCATGCACACTCCCGCTGGCATGTTCATAATAGCGGAATTTGAGGTAAACTGATTTCCATGAGGAATGTAATGTCTATGCATATCTCGCGGATAATAACCACCAGGACCAGGATAACTGTGTCTTTCCGAAGAGGAGTATCTCGAATACTGCTGATACGGAATTAGAGAATTTCTCTCACTCGGCGAAACGTTCTCGCTAACATTACTTTGCAAGCCATTTCTCCCGGTTTCTAAATTTCTTCGCAACGGCTTGTCGTCGTCGTGCAATCTTCTCAATTTTCTGCTATCGTATCTGTATGTTCTCTGCGGTCTGATGCCACGAGGAATGTATCTTCTCGAGATGTTTTCAGTGATAAACACTTGTGATGCGATATTAGGCAAATAATTCAGCATCTCCATCCTTGTCATCGGTCGCGGAATCTCTTCGATTTCGTCATCGGATAGATCTATTACCTGCAAAAAACAAAATCCTTATCTTCAGGAAGAAAATTAAATAATATCCTTGAGGATGGTCGTTTTTTTTATTTTTACCTCGTGCTTTGATTTCTTCGACTCTGGCGAATCTGCATTCGACTGAACGTTTTTCCGCTTGTCCGGTATACGTTCGATAACTTCTTGCCTCGATTGCCCACCAGAAGTCGACGGAGTTTCCACGCTTGTAGCGGGTAATGATTTGTCATTCCTTTTCGGCAAAAGTTTGACATTTCTCTGAATTCTCGCACCCGGCCATTTTGGGCCTGAGTTTTCCAAAGTCTGCGATCCATCCTTCCGTATCCTGATCGGCGTCAGGACTTTTTGTTCAGAAATAATTTCGACTTTTCCATTTTTCCCTTTGCGTTCCGATGACTTTTTCTTTGCACAATCTTCTATTATCATTGGCTCATTCGTCGAACCATTTTTAACTTTGTCAAATTCCGTCTCATCGTCGTTAATGATGCTCATTATTTCCTCAATAATTTCTTTAACATCATCAATATCCGACTTTATCCCGCTTTCCGAAGATTGTTTTGTAGATTTATTTTCCGTATTATTCCCGCTCATCCACATTCCGTTCTCGGGATCAACTAGAACTTTCTTACGTTGTATCGATTCATCCGATCTCGCGGCTCTTTCCAGTTGAGATTTTTCATAACAAAAACGCTGCAAATGATAACCGAGTCTCGTCAATTGACTATAAACTCTGTATTCATCCATCGTACAGTCGGAACCTTCGGATTCTATCAGAATGTCATAAGCATGCTGAATAGATACTGGAACACCTTCCCAGGTAAGTTCCAGGCACTCCTGTGAAACGGTAATCATAAATTTGTGTTAAAGAATTTCGGCTGAACGATCACAAAGTAAAGTAGAAAGACCCTTTATCAACGCATTATATATGCTCTGTGTGCGAGGCAGTAACTCTTAGATAAAGATAGCAACTACAGTCGGACCTCGATTTAAGGGAACTAAATTTTACGGAAAATACCCACTTTTCAGCTCTCCCATAATCAGGCCCTTAATATAATACCGTAATATAGTATCGAATGAT
>JABMBT010086455.1:0-10778 GCA_018906895.1 Odontocolon sp. PSUC_FEM 10030002
TAATTCTTTATTTTTTTAAATATTGTTACACTTTTATTTAATTACCTGAATAACACCACCGCCAGGCCCTTCGCTACAGTTTAAAAATTGTTCCGGCAATGCCATCATTTTACCAAGCCAATTCATCATTACAACTTCTAGCTCCGTACAAGCAGGCGAAGCGATCCACGAAAATCCAACTGATCCTATTGCAGATGCTACCAAATCTCCGACCAACGCAGGATAAGAATTCGCGGTCGGATAATAAGCGTGAAAATGCGGCGAATTCCAAAGAGTGACCTGATTTAAGATTTAAATCCCAAAAAAAAGGGGCAATTTCTCGGATTTTTTAAATACAACTTTAAAGTTAGATAGTGATAACAGAGATCATTTATCACTCTTATCGGGTATCTCATCAGTTGCCTTATCACTGATAAGCGGTTACCACTTACACCGGGCATTATCACTCGCTCAACATCCTTCAAGACTTCCTGCCAAGTCTCAGCTTTTTTCGGGGCCTCTTCAGGAACAAGTTCATTAAGATATCCCGGTTCGACACTCGGAAGAACATTACGACCGCGTAATGTTTCGTTCATTCCAACGATGTAATCGATGGACGCTTTAGCGAATTCGGAAAACCCTTGGCTGTCCATCTTCCTCGAATTGTGGACCAGGTCCAAGTGGACTTATTTCCTTTTCATTATTTTCATTTACTTCACATTAAATTATTATTATTTTACTCGGTTTTACCTATTCTTAGGGATGAATACGAATTATTATCCGCGATGATATTGGTCCAGTGCCAAACAAAACAAAAAAATTGGAAATCTTGGCTGGACCTCGAATGGAAAATTCTTCTTGTCTTATACTTATTCGCCGCACCGAACTCTTAATCTCACACCTTTCTTCAACAAAATCGACTGAGCGACTAAGAAACCCAACGACTCACCAACATTTAAGATCTCCGAACCGCTGAAAACTTTCACCTGCTTTCACCGCAATTACACAAAATTTCGAGTTACGACTGCTTTTATGATTTTTTGACTATAAAAGTGTTCTTCCAATCTTTTCTTTCTTTATTCTTTTCGCAAACTACTCATATACGCTCATATTCACTGGCACGCCAGGTTTTTATAGATCAATCTTACTCGGGAGGCGGAAGAAAAGTTCCCGGAAAAAATACTTAAAAGTACTTTAAAAGTATTGTTTCCGGGTTCCCATTCCTGAACTCCTCTCTAAAAATGTATCCTATTATTCATATTGACCACGAAAAAAGTCATCAATTGCCTTTTTCATCCCTTAATTCCTGCATAGGCGATACAACTAAAAAAAATTTTTTTTTTCTTTCTTTCCAGTTTTAATTTTTCCATCGTCCCATTTTTGTGTCGAAATTCGGTAATGACGAAAAGTGATAGGGTAATGTTATGAATGCTGGTAGTTTAGAAATTTCCAACGCGGTTAGCTGGTAGTGGAAGAACAAATGGGTGAAAGTATTATTACCACAGGGGAAAAAACATAAATCAGACGTTTTTTGCCGTGAGCCTGGAATACAAGAGGCGCTAGAAAGGATCATCAGGCGAACGCAATCACTCCGACTCTCATCAGGACGAAATCAACCGACATAGCACGGCACGCTGGGTGAGGGAAACTGCCTTTTTTTTAGTTGATGTTATTTTCCTTCGATTTCAGAATTGCTATGTTTCTTTCTTAGGCAGAAGGTGCTTCCAGCGAATGTTTCTAGCGTGATTAGGAATGATAGCAGAACTCGATGGTTGAGCAATTTTCTACAATTCCACCAACGCAGAGAGGTTGGACGAGGGTTGTAGGGCATCGGACTATACACCCACATTCCACCTCTTGTATTCCAGTACGTTAACCCAGTAAGGCTAAACAATGCTTGGGGGATATAGAATAAAGTACAGACGAATCGTAGAATGGTTTTTTTTCTTCTTGATCTTGGAGAGAAATTCTTGACCGAAATTACAGTATACTTTTACAGGAATCGAGAATCGCAATCACGGTTTATCAATTGTTTAAACTGACATTTATGTTTAATTTTTGGAAACTTTATTTTATCATCATCATTTTTAATTATTGGCAAACAACGTAATTTTTGTCAAGATTTTCTCGCCGTGATAGTAAAAAGTTGAATAACTTTGGGACTATAGGTTTTTAGTACTATAATGTTTGACTCTAAAACAGTACATCAATGGATGTGGCATTCCCAGTCATACTATGGCCAGGCATGGGCCATAAGATACAAAACATCGATAAAAATATACGAGGGATTTTCCTCATCGAGATTTATCGTGGATTATTTATCCCTAGCCCGGAGTCAAGGGCCACGGTCCAGTCGTAAAATACATCACTATGGGATAAAGAAAGGGTGGGGGATATTAATACCTTTACAAAACGCTATAATTTTCCTTATTAATGCACCGTAAAGAGCGAGTTAGTAGTCGATCCCCTAGAGAGAATACCGGTATTAACGTTACTATTGTTATTATTATTAACAACAACTATTGATACGAATATTGGAATGTTCAGGGAAGAAAAAAAATAATCTGCTAATCATTTGCTAAGGGACCACGATGTAAATTGTCGATTATTATTAACAAATCGATCGCATGACGATGTGCTTACCTTCTGCAGTGCATTGGCGCAACCGGCCAACTTCTTCGTGTTCTAAGAATGATTGCCTGCGGTCTGACATGTCCAACAACTGGTGCTGAGGTGCGACCCTGATTTCTCTTACCCCAGAGATGGCTCGTACCACTTCCAGCTCCGTGACCCGGGATCCCAGGGTGTGGACCACTCTCGCTACACGCACGGCGCGAAAATAATTCGCGTTTTCTTTCGTCGCACTTGATCATTATGCACACCACTCTATCCAATCAGTATTTAAATCTAACAATTTTTTTATACTGATTTATAAGATTACAAACATCAATAGAAAAAGTAAGTTACACGATACGCTATTAATTTGTTATTATTATCATTAGCATTTACGTTATTTCGTATTTTTTAACTATATTGACTTATCTGAGATTAAAAACCATTTAGATTTATAGAGTTTGGAAGTTCAGTTCATCAGGAAAGTGAATCGATGTGAAAAGGTTTGAAGTAATCGATCGACTTTTAATTGAGTCTGAACAATAACGTAATTAGGGCAACCGTCGAGTTTGTGGTTCAGCGATGCATCTTAGACCCGGAGATCCGTTGAAAGAATTGACGCGAAACAGTCGAATAATCAGCGACGTTTTTACAAACCAAAAGTCGATGATGTAGAAAATGAGCTTATCAGCACATTTGAATATTAGTATAACTTTTAGATAACCCTAATTTAAATTCTGGACAATGTGATGATAATTCGAAAACCATCTCACATCAGAAAGTTAATGATTTTCAGAATTCTACTTGGTGGGATGGTTCATCAATTTTTAAAACGAATAGTCCCCTAGAGGCTCGAAACTCTAATTGCTTACAGGAACTCACCGAGTCGGAATGCTCGCTGATGAGGATCTCTTCCATCTCAGGGATAATATATAATATATTAGGTATGAAGAGCTACTATAAACATAGATAATAAATTCACCACAAAAGCGTCACTTTGATTATGATTATCAGGCTTTGCGGATGTAACGGATGCAGAATTCGGCGTCAGTCTTGGGCGAAAGGGCTTTAAAATTCATATGAGACGAGAATGTTTCAATTCGTGATTTTGATTAACTTGAGTACCAAAATGATTTCTAAGACCATCTGGAAACAAATGTTAATCAGTTCACTGATGGACCCAAAATCAGCATTTTGTGCCAAACCTGGTGAGATCCAATAATAATGTATTCTACATGAATGCTTTTCTGCTGGAGCTCTATGAGTCGGTGGTGACCCAATCCGGGATCGAAATTTCCAAAATTCAAAATGGCAGATTCAATGTGGCGAACCAAAATGCAATGTTACTAGATGTGGCACTTCATTTTTCTCCCATATATGAGTGAATTGACTAATTCGTGAGCTTAATCACTTTCAATGCATTGATAATTTATCCGAGTTTTGTGGTAACAATGCAGATGGTGTTTTACTCTTGGTTCGACGATTCTTTAAGCTAACACGAGTAAATGCCTGGAGAGTAAGAGATAAAGAGAGAAAATGAGATTTCGCTTAGTTGACCGCATTGGTTTCTCACTCTTTCAGACGATTCTCCGCAGGGGCTGTGAACCCTACGATCGATACGAACTCACCCGCCACCGAGGAGTTCACACGCTATTCTTGTGTACACTCCTAGTTAATCCAATGATTTTCAACTCTCGGCATATCGATTGGTCCCAATCCATATAAAATCATGTCAAACTGACGATTCTCTTGACTTCTAGTCGTTCTTGTCGTAAATTCGATTAATTTATAATCAGCAAGTCTACTTATAGTTCAATTTCAGTGTATCGCTTCGGTGAGTCAGTATATCTTTCTGTTACGTGACATAAGAAGGCAAATTGCATAAATTCAAAAAAGATAAATTTGTCCAAATTGGAAATCATTGTTGAAGTACACGAAAATAAGTCGTTAATGTTCGGAAAAATATTCGCTTGCTATTACTCAATCTCGATTCCTTGACATCTGAAAGTGAAACAGACAAACATGTGTTTGAATGTATTTGATAGTTGAATGTTCAAATATGCATTGAACGATGTTATTCGAATTTTCGTCACGATTTTTTGTTGTCTTTGGGCTTTGATACCATTTACGCAGAAGTTAAAAGTTTCGAAGTGTTAGTCAGGTCGAGAGATTCATCAATTTTCAAAATCTGAAGAATTCGGTGTATATTGGACGTTTTTGGTAAATAAACTCCTAATCCTCTTTTCCAATTACAGCTTGGCAAATTTACTATTGGATTATTTCCCACTCTGAATTTTAAACACATCATCTACCAAACAGATTGAAACATTTACAATTTTAGCGCATGTTTGATTAAAGGGATCGAGTCACCTGAGAATCAGGAAAATTAAATTGTGTTGCAACACATATGAAATGTATTCACGCATAAATGAAATTATGTTTTTGCACACATGATATCTTGCAGCTTGACAAGTAATACCACTTATGCATAAAAACATTCAACATTTTTGAAAATTTGAAAAAAAAAACATATGCTGCAAAGACGATATTTCGCTTATGAGAATATTTCATTTTTATATTCCTGTCAAGTGGTCATTTTTATCAAGTTGTAAGATTTCATACAAGCAACCGCAACGTAATTTTATTTTCATAATTTTCAGGTGACTCGATTCCTTTAATGCATACGAATACCTAAATTTTGTACCGACTTTGTCAACATATTTGGATCGAAATATGCATAGATGAATTTTTAAGGCAACGGTAAAACGCGAAGCCTATAAAAGTTATAAAATAGTGAGACAAGAGCCTTATATTGGTACTCAAAGTCACAACACAGGTTGCAGAGGGTTCGTGAGTGCCTTCGGGGCATCCTCTACACTCAACCTCTCTACAGCTCTCTGCAACGTCCCTTTGTGACTAACAGGCGAGAAAAACGTGAAAAACGAAGCGAGTATGCGTACATCCGGTTGTTTCATCGAGATTTTCCTTATACAGAAGTACGTACACGCATTCGCTTTGCCCGTCCAGTAGAAAGAACATTAGTAGGACCAGAACAAGCGGCACCTGGATTACCGTCACAATTGTGATCACATAGAGAAAAATGTACGTGATTCAGCATACAGATATCTGCCAGCTCCGAATTCTCATAAGCTTGGCAAAGCAGCCATGCATCCTTTATCGCGATGCAAAATTTGATGGTGTACGTCACGGCAAAAAAAAAAAAGTTGGTCTGATATTGCGTATTGTTGGTATCAGATGGATCCATAGGGATGCAACAAGGCGCGTGGCTTTAATAAGCATTTTGAAGACGGAACGTCGGATTGAGAAGAAAATAGAGGTAAAAAGAAGCGATGTGAAAAATTCTCCAGGGAGTCCGAAGGCGATGGCTGAGGAGTGTAGCAATGTATAAGTAGCAAGTGCACATGGAAGGATGGCAGGCTACGTGGTGGTCGCTCCTCAGAAATCTCCAGAGAGACTTTTTTCTCTTCGACGAACTTCTGCGAAAGCGTAACCTTACTATAAGACAGAGATCCTTACACCCGTCGACCCCCTAGAGGAAAACGAACCAAGTCTGGACGTTACACTCAACTTTTCCTTATAAGACTGTATATGGTATCCCAAACTAATAATATAGTACGTTTACAAGAGCTTTTTCATGATAATGTAACGTATCTATAAATTAATGATTCATCTGGGAAACTTAATTTTGTAGCTGACTTCTAACAGCTAAGACTTATGGGATAAGAAAATTAAATTTGTGGATTTTCCCTATTATTGTTGTGGAACAAGGCAGATTATAAATATGCAAATCACTTCACAGTGGTACGTGATTCGGTTTGTTGGAACGTTTCATTTCAGGGAAAACTAAAGTGGGGCAAAATCATCAGTGAACGAACCTTTTTCATAGAATATAATCAAACTGGAATGTTAAAAGAAATCATTTTTAGTATTCATTCAGTAGATTTGTCGCCTCTTTAGCCGCTCATTCACTGGAAACTTGATCCCTTCGTCATACGACGGTTACGGAAATCACTTATGAGTTATGAGATGAATGATAAAATACGAGAATCTTTTTTTAAGATATTCTTCTGTTTTATCATTACTCTTTTATCGTTTTCCGTTTTGAGCGATAAGATCATAACGATCAAAGTTGTACGTGTGTCAGCAACAACGTCGAGATTCTGTTACAAGGTAACAAATTTACGAGAGTAATTGCGATACGCGCTTTGAAAGGAGCGTACGTGCGCGGTAACCCGTATCACGACACTGCTTTCTCGCCCTTTACCGTCTTCTCATCCTTACTAAAGCCAGCGCTCGACCCCATCATGGTTCTCAAACACGTGCACACGTTGTGTTGGCTACCTTCGCCGACTGCCTACATCCGAAACTTCACCCTGTCGCCCAGGATGAAAGTCCCATGGGATATCGTAAATGCGATCACTATGCGAGGTTGGCTCAACTATGTCTGACCTCGTTTAGTTCCCCTCTTTTGCTAGTATCATCACCAAAACTCCATCAAACGAAAATACGCTAAATGATCCAAGATGGGCATAAAGCCAACGATTATACGGAGCATTTCTGTCCTCAGTTTGGACCATTGAACCTCGATTCCAAATTAAAGTTGATCGATGATTAAAGGCAATTCAAGATAGAAAGCTGACTTTTGCTTTCTGACATCAGTTTTTGAAGATTGAAATTAAAAGATTAAATTTTGTTTATATAAATATAGTCCGTGGGTAAATCGAGCCATATTCAATGCTGTATACAGAGATATAAAATGACGGTCATTTCAACCATTCATTAAAAAGTGAGAAAAAGAGCTTTAGCGAAAAGTTTCCACAGATAACACCCATGCACTATTCCAATAATGCAAAACTCTGCGCAACTGCGTCAGTTTTCATCGAAGAAAAGGTTGTGATACCAGACTATTAAGTTGCATATGATATAGATACATGACAATTTAATTGCCCACAAAATCTACAGAGATCCTTCCAAAATGGAAAAATGGGGAAATACGTTAGTGATATAGATAGAGTGTCATCCCTACAGAGTATCTTTTAACGTCATAAAAGAAAATGGAATAACAATGATGGACGAAAAGCTCGCGGCTTCCCCTCAAAGTCCAAACCGCAGAAGGGTCTTCTTTGCAGGCCATGTACGGCTCAATAGGTGGATATAGCATACAATATGCATAAGACCTCGAGGGGAAAAATAGCTATGAAAAAAAAGAAAGTCCCCACAAGATTTGTGGCAAAGTGTACAAACACAGCTGTGTATAGTTTCAGGGCTAATATCTATTGATTGTACTTTGCCTAGTTATCTGGTTAATGGTTATACAAGCAAGCAAACATATGGAAGCCGTTCGAATTTCTATTTACAGTAGGATCCTAACGTACTTGAATAATGTCATCATCATAGCGCCAATCTAATCATGGATAGCTGACGGGGTTCTCGTAATTCAAAGTGACATTTAGCTGAGACTCACAGAGAGATATAAATGGACGCACATGCTTAATTAGAGGTAGACCAGTGCTTCGCCCGATTGATTTTCCTTTGCATATACCATGTACTCACACGTATACAACTAGCCCACATGCAGCTATACGTTTACCGTCTCAGGTCGTTAAACGGGAAGGTATGTAATTGCCCTACTATAGATAGACTAGAAACCATATAACTATCTTTCCTGTGAAGCCTATATCTTAGGTGCAGTTCCTGTATCACCCTAGTTTTTCTTTTAAAGTAAATATTACCTATTTTTAGAGAATGCATTATTATATATGGCAATCAATCAGAGAAAATAATGTCTTGCAAAATTATCAAAATATATCACAGAATTTCAATGTAATGTTTTACTGTACACAGGAAAGAAATCTTGGTACAAGTTGCAGTGTATTCACAGAAATTAGAGCATTTCATAGCAATGATTGAAAATTAAGAAAAGCAGGGAAAAATTAAGAGGAAAAAAACGTTACTCAATATCCATTACTAAAGATTTTATGCAATAAAAAAAATTGTTTCTTTTCAATAAAATATTTACACATTCAATTGTCAACTATAAAGAACCCTTTAAAAAGAAATAAATAAAGAGTGGAAATTTAAGGGTAATGGGAGATTCGTCGTAACTTTGACGTTCAATGAGCAACGAAGGGAATTACGAGGGTAAAATAGGGTCTCGAGAGTAAAAGAGGTCGGCCTCGCAGAGACGTATATTAAGCTGATGTGTGTAGCAGAAATGTAATCGTTCGGATCAAAGTATAACCTAACCGAAACGAGGGTTACTTTCCTTGAAGCGTGTAATATATTTCTTTCTGCTTTCTCGCATTTGATCCCTCTCAAACACCTCCCACGTCAAATACACATTTTTTGTGTAATTGACCACAAAAAAATAACAATTGTGAAACGTGAATAATTTCTTTTTTTTTTCACAATGTCATTTCTTGCGAGAATTACATGTAAACTATGTAAGTATCATCTTATTACAGTTTATCATATTTTTCTTTGCACAATTTTTCTTGAAACTCTAACTTCTTTATATTCTTAAACAAATTATTCAAACTATGCTCGTTCTTCACTCAAGTTTATTCCACAGTGAATTTAGGTGTGCTTAAATTTATTTCCGACATTTATACAGCTCGCCCACGGGAAAACTACCCCAGGTCGTATTTCGTCAAGCCATCACACCCGTCACCGCAAACTCGACCACCATCACCTTTAGATCCCCTACGAATAATTTCGGAGACTACACTTCCGGTTTATAACTCCCCGACGTGTGTACAAAATGATCCAACCAGTGGCCGGTCGTGCAGTGATCGTGTCTCTCACGTTTACACGCTCCTTCGCCCTTTGCTTAAGGATTTGAATAATCTGAGCAATCATCGATTGTTTCGTTTAAGATAGGAAAACCGTTGAATCTTTGCATGCTTGATTGAACTTATAAATTCACATCGTCGTTAGGCACGAATTCTTTCTACGATTGCTATTCTCATATTTTATTATTTTTTACTCTTTTGAACCTCTTAGTGATTATCACTCCAATACTAAATCTTTATTGATCATGGAGATTAACAATACAATTTTTTTTCATTTTTTATTAAAAATTTCAGGTTGTTCGTTTAGACGTTAATTAATGAAATGAATGTACCTTGCGTCTGAATGGCAGTATTGAACGGACTTGTTATTGTATGAAACAAAAAACAAAAATATATTTACAGTAATTTATAATTATTCATATGGTTCAACATTATAGTATAACGGTGAGCAGATATTTCCCACTTACCACCAGAGCGTTGTACTTCTACAAGGGTTAAACTGCTTCTCATACTGCTATTCCTAGGGAACAACTACTACCCAAGAATTAACACCTTCATTGCCAATTAAACGCCCACCTGGAAACAGGCTCGATTTTTTTGTTCACAATGAAACGTGTGAGAACATCGAACCCAGTTTCTCCTTAGGCTATTTATATGTAACTACCGACACTGTAGTGGAGAAAACAGCTATTTCTTTACCTTTCTATGTATTCCTTTCCTGAAAGCAGGGATACAGATATGGTACCTTTGCATGCAAAATTTCTTATACTGTTGTAGACCAACAAATTGGCGCTGTTACTACCGGCCCGGCGTTGGTTCTTTGCAATCGTACGACATATACGACAATTGCAAACCGAGTACCCTCGCTTTCTCGACAAACCGAGCTGTTTTTATCACGCTCGAAGTTGCACGACTCGGGACAACGTCGACGACGGTTTCGCCACCATTAATAATGCAAAAAGCTAGCGAGTAGGTAGTTGTAGGGATTGCAGGACGTGTTCACGGAAACGACGTAAACGAGACTATCGTAACACACTGATTCTGGCTACTGTTGCTTTACCAGTGGCCACTGAAAGTCTGAACGATGCAACGAGGGTGATATACCTTCGTAGTCGTCGGACAGGGTGCAGTGAATCCGTACAAAGTGAGGGAGCCGGAATTGCAACGGAAGTCTGAGTGGTCTCGCTTATCTGAGTTGCATCCCTCCAGTGCGCGTGAAAATCTCTCAGAGTGTATAGTGGAAATGGGCGTTACCGTTCGTCACGTCTGTCGCTTAAGAAATACAGCTTTATTTTAAAAGCTAACTAAACTAAAGCGTTAATTAGTAGATTAGTAGATTGTTTTTTTCTTTTAATTTCTTAATATTATATTCAA
>JABMBT010086566.1:0-10776 GCA_018906895.1 Odontocolon sp. PSUC_FEM 10030002
ATTCTTTAATCGTTACCAAATTATTTAATAATTTGTTTGTGTTAATTCAATCTTGTTTGGGTCAACTAAAATTTGTTAGTAATAAACGTAAATTTATTTCGCCATATACAACAAAAGATTTGTTAACATTAAATAAACTCTTTTCTCAGTGTATGCGCGCGCTTATATATATCGACTCGTTTGTGCCTCGTGCGAACTGCTGCTGGTTGTTCGGAGCGCGTTATAGTTAGAGGAGGAGATGAATAATATACGATATAGTACATACATCCCCGCAAAGTCCCGGTTTCCCGGTGATTCCCTGCGCGAACTCTGGTATATAGGCAGATTTGATATATACAGGAGAGTATATACGCAGCAGCGGCAACGCTCGCACTCGATGACCCAGTTTCGTCGGGACTCGGCCGCGTTCCCTTCCTCAAAGCTCGCGGTTTGCTCGTCCGAGACGATTCGTCGCGACGTCGTCGTTGTCGTCGTCGTCGGGATGAAAGAACGAAATTTTCGAGTTGACTCTGGTATATTAAAAAAATCGATCGCGAGTGCTCAGCAGCTACGAATCTGTAGCGTATGAATATAAATTACTTGTATATACACAATATATATGTATATAGAGTGGATATATAGGTAAAGAAAATTGGAGTTGGCTGACCCAGCGATTGCTGACCCAATACGATAAATTTCTCGTCGATTCGCGATTTAACGGAGATTTTCGGGGTGAAATAATAAAAATACTGCAGCAGGCTCCTCGCCAATTTGTTTTCTTCTGTCAGCCGAGAGTGCAGAGCGAGCCAAGTTTGAGTAAAGAAAATAAATTGAAACAAAATGATCTTAAAATTCTTTTTTGTTATCGTGACTCTGTGGGAGAAAGAATCTCATCGAGCGGAGTCCAAATATAATCTTTCCTTGGATAGAAAAAATTTTAAATAAAAAGTAAAGAAAAGTTTATAAAAATTATGAGGATGGATCTTTTTAGAAATTACACATAAAACTGAGTATGTACATATATATCTAGTCAAAAGAAGAGAGTGTGGAAGCATTACGATGCGTCGAGTTTTAAGTGGTTGCAGCAGCTGTTCCTATCATCTCGAGGTACAGTTATTCTATTAAAACTAAAATACTATACATATATATATCATATGTGTTGATGGGCGAAAAGTTCACGCCAAAAGAAGTGGAGAGGGGATAGACATATAGATATTTATTACCAAGCTAGGTCCCAAAATTATTAACATACACTCCGAAATGGCAAGAAACCCAAAAAATTATACAAACTCAAAACTAACAAAAAAATTCATTTTTAGTGAAGAGAGAGAGAGAGAGAGAGAAATAGGGAAAGCTAAAGACTCGATTTAATTGGGTTACAGTTGAGACTAATGCTTAGCACACTCCTTTTACGTTTCTCGTTGTCTTTTTCGTTGTCCTCGTGCGTTTCCATCTTCATCGTCTCATAACGCTCGGAGCCGTATTATACATATTCAAGAACCCGAAGGAGGATACACGCGGAACTTGCGTGTGACGTCTGTCGTGCCTCGCGACGCATAATAATCGTTTTAACGCCGTTGAAAAGTACCGTGTGCCACCTCGTGCATAAGTACGTGCTTATCAGGGCGCATATATATATGGTAACGCGTGTCTATACATATATATATGTATATATACGTCGCAATGCATCGAAGAAGCGACGAGGCTTGACGAGGGTGAGGATCTGCATCCGCGACAACGTCGACGTCGTCCACAGGGAGTTTTCTTCTCGTCGTCGAGACCACAGCTCCGCGACGTGCATATTCCAAGCCGTCGATTCAGTGACGTTTCGGAAATATCCACCCTCGATATTATTTTTTATCATGTGTGATGGAAAATCTCGACACTCGGAATCATTCACAGCGAACGTCATTCTTAAGTGTATCGTATGTATATTTATTTATTTATTTTGTTACTTCATTTTCATGGTATTCTCGTAACGTTTAATCGTGAAAGAAACGTGAGAGTTTCATATTGATATCTCAAAATTCTTCTTCGCGTTACGTTTGCCAACGATATTATTATACATTTCTGTAGAAAAATGTATATTTACAAAAGATCGAAGTGGGCGATGATATTCTTGTGTTTATTTATACTCAATATTTTCAGCCGGTTTAAATCAACGAATCACGAGGGGCGAGTCACGTGCCAATTTCATCATTTTTTACCAACGAGAGAGATACCGAGTGACTGTGGACTTTGTTGGAAAAACTCTACATTTTTGTTTGTGATCTTCGGAACTCTTCTCAATTTTGTTAAATCCTCAACTATAATTCTGTCAAACTTATTCGAAAGTTTCTTGGAAGAAGATGGAACAGATCGATGACAAATATCTCATCAGATCAGCGCGTCGAATGGAATGTTGCACGCGGAATCAGGTGGCACGGGCTTTCATTCGTCTCGTGCGAGGTGCACGCGAACGAGAGTCGCGTGCTAGCAAAACTCGCCAAGTTCCGAGCTGCTGGAGAAAAGTAGTGTAACAATGTTACTCTCTCGTCCCCGCGCCTGTCTTCACCGACGCACACCGAACAGTTTGCTCTCGGGAAACGTAATGCCGCGTAACACACGGATGCAGATTTAGCGAGCGAGAAAAAGAAATGTTTTCGAAACGACTGAAAGATAACAAAAATAATAATAATACCATCATTCGATTTGTACGAATCTCAGAAATGTTATTGTTTATCACACAGTGAGATAATTGTGAGATAGACATCGAAATAACGAATTAATCGAGAAAATTGTTAATTGGATCGTAACGCGTATCGCATTCTTGTCACTTTACGCGTTTGTAAGATCGTTTCTTTCTCGCTCGAACGATTATGATACGAGTTCTCGAACTCCAGAGTGGAATGCACGTTGTGTGTAGTACAGAATCAAGAGGATAATTGGCAGTAGAAGCTCTCGCGTAATTGAGCAAAGCCGCTCTTCGTCACGGTTTCGTTTGTTCCTCGAGACACGGACGAAGAATCAACGAGTGGCCGAGTTGAAAGGCTTCGCTTCGACGTCTCTCTTCGACGATTGTGTCGTTGCTTATTCCATTCACCGAACACATCTGTCGACGAGTTTTAAATTGTCGCGTTTCTACCGTCGATTGTTGATACTCGTTAAATTTTTCGTACGAGATCAAAAATACGATTTATAGAAATAGTTTGTTTTCAATTGACAATCGGGGTCCCGCATCTTTCTGGAACAAATTTTCTCGGCTACTGATTCTCGACCGTGCCCTTTCTCGTCACGTATCGAAGTCGCACGATTCCTGCATTCGACCCGCATAAACGTCCCGATTACTATTATTCAGCATTGAATTCTACATTTTATGCAATGTCATTTTAAATACTTTTTACTTATGTACCTACATTCAAAACTTTATTTTAGATAAACATCGAAACGGTTGATTCGTTTGTTTATAATATTATAAAAAATGGGAAAAAAGACAATTAATGGATATTTGTAATGCAATTAAGCTTGTTATATTTTGAAAATTCGAGAGAGCGACAGATTGACCGAAACGCAAAAGCTCTTAAATTCTTTATTTTTTTTTACGATCGACAACGAATAATAGAGTTTCTATTGGCTTGGTTCGATGCGATGGAAGTAGAGCTTGACCGAATCAACGTTCGTGTAGCAATACAGAACGCTCATTCATCCGGCTCCTCGGGGCTCGGCGTTGCAAAAAATAATATGAATATTCTCATTCAACGGTCCGTTGAACCCCGGGGTAAAAGCGAGCGAAGAAAACCGAGGCCTACTCGTCTTCCGAGACAGATGTCTTGCAAATTTTTCTCCCAACAGATTTCGCTCCAAATTTTGTCTACGGGACAAAAGAGTTTTCGTAAATAAAGTCATTATTGATCGATGATCGATTATTAGAACGCATGGAAATATTTCAATACCACAGAGACAGTGAACGAGTATCTCGTTGCAAATGAAACAAAAAAGAGACACCGCCAGCTCGAATTCAACCACGCACAATGATTCATCGCGTTGCTCCGGCTTCAATTGCCAACGCAGACACGCCGCCGCTCGGACCCCATCGGCTGGCCATTCGTTCGCACGAGTTACGTGCAGTGAAAATTTATTCCCCGACTTTGACGAATCAAGCTCGACGGCAGAATGAACGAATAAATCGATACAATAAGATTGTCCGAACTTGCGAAAAGATATCGAGATGTATGTGTGTATGTTTGAGACGTATGCTTCTATACTTTAATTGGATGAAAAGTACGATGAAATGAATTTTATTTACCAACGTTTCTTTGAATTTTTCCTTTTTTGTTGCAGGGACTGGGATGTGGTCGGACAGAGGATTTTGCTACTCCGGTCAGTTCCGGTAGCAATATGGGAAGCGTCGCGAGATTCCCAAAGCTCGACGAGTGCGCTCATTTCCACTATGAACACGTGGAACTCGGCGCCTTGGAGGTACGTTGTTCGTTTATTTTATAATACGAGTTCATCTTACAAAAAAGTTTCTCGTTTTTTTTTTGTTATTTCATTTCTCTAAAAAGCAAACCACCAATTTGCAGGTGTCCGTGACCGAAGTTCCTAACGACACGAGTTACGCTGTTCGCGTAACCTCGGGTGATGCTTGTTGGACCCTCCAACGTTCCTACGAAAATTTTGTCATGTTCGATAAGCAATTGCATCGTTGCATATTCGATAGAAAATTTTCATCGCTCGCTAAACTACCGGATTCTCAACCGACAAACGTGTGCGAATTATTGACGAGCTACTTGGAACGTTTCTCGCAGCTCAACCACGAGGGCCTCAACTGTGGCCCGGTTTTGAATTGGTTACAACTGGATAACCGCGGTAGGAGAATCCTAGTCCCAGAGTCAGACTCGTGTCCCATAAACACACCGGCGGTTGCAGCTGCTTACGCCGTTAGACCGTACACGGCTCAGGCTCAAGACGAAATATCCTTCCAGGTAAACAATATTTTTTTTCGCAAAATAAAAGAAAATATGAAAAAATCTCGATATAATGATAAATTTATCGAGTGGTTGGAAATTGAGTGAAAATGATGATACATTCGAAAAGAAATCGGATATAATTTAGTTGCGAGCTTTATTTTATTCGAGTCTTCGGAGACGTTGCTAGTCGTTTGTCTTTATAACGCGTAACTCGTTTATCTCGCTTGAGCGCGGTAGAATTTCTGCTTCGAAGGCAGAAATGCCTTGGTATGTTTATTAGTCGATAGTTTGCGTGGGAAAAGTCGGCTTGTAGCGCGTCGGTCGCTTAACGGTACAAGTCGCGTTAATTGTGGCGACTAGTGAGAACGTCTCGTTCAAAGTCAGTCTTGACGAGTAACGCGATGTTTAATTGAGATCAATGAATAGAATGTATGGGTGGTTTTTCTGGCGCTTAGCCAGAAATACGAGAAGCCGAGAATGAAAAACAAAGCTGCCTCTCTAATTGTTTATTTTTGGTTTGGTATTTTTTTCCTCGATTCGTTACAGGTCGGCGACATGATATCGGTGATAGATATGCCACCTCCGGGGGAGAGTACCTGGTGGCGAGGAAAACACGGATTCGCCGTGGGTTTCTTCCCCGCTGAATGCGTCGCCGTCATCGGAGACAAAGTACCGCGACATCTGACAGTTTCAACGACAGTCAGATCGAGACTCCCGGTTAAACCGGTACTCAGAAAACACGGAAAACTCATTGCTTTCTTCAGATCTTTCATCCTCAATCGGCCGTCCAGAAGACGATTGAAACAGTCCGGTATTCTGAAAGAACGTGTATTCGGTTGCGATCTGGGTGAACATTTGTTGAATTCCGGACAAGATGGTGAGTTTTTGTTAAAAAAAATATTCAAATCTCTCCTTCACTTTGAGGTTCGGCAATGTTTTTTTTCTTTTCTTCTTTCAGTACCGGCTGTACTCACCTGCTGCGCCGAATTTATCGAAAATCATGGTCTGGTCGATGGAATTTATCGTCTGAGCGGCGTGACTTCGAATATACAACGATTGCGACACGCGTTCGACGAGGATCGCGTCCCGGCGCTTCACTCCGACGAGAGTATACTCCAGGACATTCATTCGGTCGCATCGTTGTTGAAAATGTATTTCAGAGAGTTACCGAATCCTCTCTGTACCTATCAATTGTACTCGACGTTCGTCGGTGCTGTTCAGGCTAACAGCGATGCCGAGAGACTCGGGAGAATGAGGGACGCCGTTAGAAAATTACCACCTCCGCACTACAGGTCAGCTTAGTACGATCCGTCTACCGAAGATCGAATCGATTCGTTCAGTCGTAACGAAACAAAAATTGTACGATAAAACGAAAACGCGCGCTGATTTCAATGCGGCGAGAGTTTGACTTTGGCACTGTTGATTTACAGGACGTTGGAATATCTGATGCGTCACTTGGTGAGAGTCGCGGCTAAAGGTGCGGAAACAGGAATGACACCGAGAAACGTCGCGATTGTATGGGCGCCGAATTTGTTGCGTTGCAAAGAGCTGGAAGTCGGTGGTGTCGCTGCGCTTCAGGGCGTCGGTGTACAGGCAGTTGTTACGGAATTTCTCGTGTGTTACGCCGAATTGATATTCGGCGACGGTCCGGTCGGTCGTCCAAAGTCACTCGCTATAACGACACCGGCGCGTTTGTTGAGTCTCGAGGAGGCGCGAAATCGAACTTTACGCTGCGAGTCTGACTATATCGAGGTCGGTGCGGGACCCGCGGGTCTTCCGTTGCATTATCACACGGTGATCGAGCTCCCGCGAAAACGCAACGGCTCGAAGCGCTCTCCGTCTTTGAACTGGCGCGCGATCTTTGGTCGAGGTGGATCCGGTGCTCGGGGTAAAACGAGACAAGTCGGTACTCCGCCGCAAGCCGAAACGATGCCGAGCTCGCTCAATTCATTGAGACGCTTGCGTCCAGTCAAGAGCGCCGACAGCCTCGACGGTGAGGATAGTCTGGGTCCTCTTCTCGGTCCACCGCCTACGAGACCGTGCGGACACAGTCGATCGGTGTCCCACGATTCGTACTTCGATCATCTGGCAGACGCGCCAAATCCCACATCGCCGCTCGATCTCTCCGAAATACAGTTGAACTTTGATCTCGAGGAACGGGAGATGAGAATGTTTTCGGAAGAGGAGAGCGGCGGCGTAGCTTCGGTAGAGGCGTCGCCGCGACGACAGAGAAACGACGAGGATCCGCCGTGCATCGCTATAACCGGTGGCTCGAAACGCAAGAGATCGAGACTCGAGGAACGTCTTCATTGCGACGTAGAACTGAGATTCATCGATAGTCAAAGTCCCGATCAGGTCAATATTTTATTTATTACGTAGTTGTCTTTATTTTTATTCATTTGAGATTTGTTTCAACGTTTCAACAACGAGCTTATAATCGATGCGATTTGCTATTGCAGGTCATGGTGTCCGCCGATATTCACGGAATGGAAACTCCATCGCCTCTGCCGACACCGGGATACCTGCCGCTTCTTTCCGAAGCCTCAACGCCGTTAACGCCGGCCACGATGCAAGGAACTCCATCGTCCATTTCACCAGGACCCACCAACAGTCCTAGAATTAGTTTTCGAAGCTTTACTCTACCCCTTGACCTCGACGACAGTTGCGGCTCGATCGACGAAACTAAAAGAACGAGCACGGGCGAGTCTTCCGACAAATTGTCACGAGATCCTAGTCAAAGATTGTCAACTACTTCGGACGATCGTAGTAATGTTAATAACGAGTCTTGCGAGAGAATAGAGACTCACGACAACAGGCACGCCGTCGACGCGTCTGTCTTGGAAACGGACGCGTCATCGTCGATCGTGGAAAAATGCGAACGATTCGATAGAGGAGAATCAACGAATTCCCATGATCAAGAAATGATAGTCTCTTGCGACGGTTCGTCATCCAGTTGTTGCGAAAAACCCATAACATCCGAGAGAACACCCGCGTGTCTCACCGACGAAGAAAAATCATTGTGTCAGAGTGGCGAATCGTGCTGCGTCGCTCGAAACAAGGATCTCACGGTCGATGTCTCTGCACATTCAAGAAACGATCGAGTCGCCGCGGTTGACTCGGCGACACGTACGAACGAACCCTCGGTTATGCCTTCCTCGAGCAACACCGATCTCGATTCACCGATGTCGTGCGAACAGAATCTCGAGGATTTACCAGACTCCGGTTTCGTCATATGCGACAGTTCTGAAAAAATGTTTACGAGCAGCGATACTCAATTGATGGCAACGAACACCAACGATTCCGGCGAATGGGTCATGATCGAGAGAACGACGGAATCCGTGACGACGCCGACGAGCGAAGCTAGCAGTCCGAAGGATCCTCTCGAGGGCACGGTCGATCCAGCTATAGCAACCGATCCTCCGAGATTGCGATCGACCTCCGACAATATATCCCGAACGTCGTTGGATCTGACGATGGGTTCGACCGTCGATACAGACACTTCGTGCATCGGTGCGAGCGACCTGACGGAGAGTCCTGTTTTGGTACAAGAATCAAATGACATGTCCTACGACACGAACGAAGGAAAAGATTGCCAACGCCAAGTAGACGAGGATTCAAATCATTTTCGCGCAACTAACGAAAGTTTCGGTATCGAGGATAGAAAATACGGCAACGATCGACGAAACGGAAACGACAGACCTTCCGCCGAGAGTATAGAAAATTTTGAGACAAAACTCGATTGTGCGCGAATGGAACAGGGAAACGACGAGTGCGGAAGCTACAGCAGTCTCAGGCTAGATAACGAAACTCCGCGGTTTCGCGGTAATCTTAATGATTCGAACGATGATAAACAAGTTTCCGTCGAACAGGAAAATCTCAATGTCGATTCCACGACGAATCAAAGCGTCGAACAACAACAACAGAAACGACGATCCATCAAGGGTCAACAGAGAGGTCAACATTATATTCCGAGCATGGAGCAACAGAGGCGTAACATGACCGAAACAAGATCCGATAATCAACAGCGTTTCGATCAGAGTCAAGAAAGCCGCCATCACGGTTTTAGTCAGAGTCCGCGAAAACAGCAAAATCTCCCCCACCTTCATCATCATCACCATCATCACCATCATCATTCTTATCACAATCATAAATATCTTCCAAAGCACATACAGGAGAACGTAAAACGCAACAATATCCAAAATTCTCAAATCTGCGACAACGACGAAGTCGTGATAGCGTCGGAGAACGCAGCGGAGCCTCGAGAAATCGCTCACGCGCCCGAAGGTGCGTCAGAGGCAACATCGTTGGATTCTTCGTGCACATTCTCAAGCGCTTCTTCGCCGATCGACGACTCCGTCGTTTTGCGAGACACGGCAGCTATACTGCAGGAATTAGCGTTGCAAAGATTATCGGGCGGCGTCGGGAGCGAGACACCGCTTTACCCGAGACGACGATACGATTCCGAAGTGACGACGAGCGATCGAACGAGTATCGATTCGGAAATCGGTCGAGAAATCGTCAGAGAGAGAAAAATGAGACAAGAGTTGTCGGACAGCGCTAGGGGAAAATCCGAAGAGCCGCCGAACAACGGAATGCAATATTTACCACCGTGTTTGCGAGCTCGACACGCGAGAACGAGCCGAGCGGCTCTCAGCAGATCGTTGGACGAGGGAAAATTTAAACGAATGACGGGCGATACGTCGCTTCCTTCCAAACAAACTTCCGAGGATTCTCAGCACAATTCAACGCCGAACGTTGGTACCGAGCTCTCGTTGTCGTCGTCGAACAGCTCGGACAAACTTCAGTCCCGAAATTTAGGTGGATTGGATCTCGGTGATCCGCGATGCCGGGAAAGAATAGAAAAGTACAAAGAGGAGAGGCGAATGTTTTTGAGGGACAAGTACAGATCCGAGAGCTTTCGAGGTACGACCTCGAGAACCGAGGACGACGGGGAACAAGCGTTGCTCGCTAGATTGAAACAGCGTGCTTCCAGACCTTCCCTACATTGACCGAGTGATTATATTTCTAATAATTATACTTTGCGCTCTCTACGAATTTCATTCGAGACAAAAAAAAGCCTAAAGTAACGCGTAATAACGAATTAACTCACGTATTTCCCTCTCGTGATAAGGGGACCGTAGCCTAAGTTTCTTCGCCCAACGAGATATAAGATACGATAAACGCAGCGAGAGATTGGACAACCGCGCGGTTGTCTTTACGGATATTAACATTTCATTCGCAATATTTTCTTTTTATAACTCGAAAATTAACGAGAAAAAAAACAGACAAAATCTAACATTCCTAATATGCATCTCGATAAACTGAATGTAAGATTCGGACTGAGAAGAAACTTTGCGCAGCGATCGATCGATCGATGTACCAGAGCCGAGTTTGCCTTTATTATCGTTTGATTCAGTTGTACGACGACGCGGTATCGTCCAATGACGAGTATTCTTCTTTAAGTTTGCGCTGTAGTTTTTGTCGAGTGTTACGTTGTGCGATATATATGGATGTGATTGTTTCCACTTTGTCGCGATAAGTGCATTTATCAAAGTAAGTTTTGAAAAATAAATTTTAAGTACATGACCTCGAATATTTCGGACCACCGAACGCAGCTGTCGTTGTTGTATTGTTTACTTGTTACGGGTTTTTTTTTTCTTTTTTCTTTCACGTTAAACGATATTTGTTAAAAGCGTGAAATTGTTTATTTCCAATTATTTCGCGACTACGATTGGCCCGCGAAAACGCTTTACAAGCTCTGGTACGCGAACTCTGTATTTCGTTTTCTTTTTTTTTTCTCTTTCTTTTTTTCAACATCGCTGAACTTGTTTGAATTGAACATAATTTT
>JABMBT010086677.1:0-10774 GCA_018906895.1 Odontocolon sp. PSUC_FEM 10030002
TATATATATATACGATGCTGTACGTATGACTATAATTGTCGCTAATTGGAAGCGTCCACGCGTCAAAAGCCGATATGACAAAACGTGCATTTTAGTAGCAATTAACTTGGACGTGAAATTGCGTTTTCCTTCGGCACTGATACGACGTTCAGTCAGCGCAACGCACTCTATTCAAAAGTGTCATTTCGTTACAAATGTACGCATCGAGTTGCGTAACGCAGCCAATATTGCGTCTGCAAATCAGCAAAACAACGAAACAACGAAACAGATCGAACGTGGAATATGAAACGACAATATGAGACTAAAACGAGTTAAATTGATTAAGAAATTTTCCAGCGAATAGTCCCAAACGACATTTGCACGTGTAATATCGCAGGCAGTCACGAGAGGTCACACATTTCTACGTCGAATCAACTCGAGTTATGATAATTCAGAGATGGTCGAAACAGCCGACGTAATTATTCTTTAAGATTGTTATCTTTTCGAATGAACGGTGCGTGCCTGGAATTTTCACAGATGCGAAACGAGACAACCTATTAATTAAAAAGATTACGATAAAAGGAAAAAAGATAAATTGCAACGGATCGAAGGTTGTACGTAGCTAGTTACGTTGAAGATTAGCTAGGCGGAAGAGATCAGTAGGGTACGGATAGAGTTAGTGATAGTTATAAAAGAGAAATGTGCCAGTAGGCAGTTTCGAGTCTGAGAACGACGGACAGATGCCAGAATGTTCGTCGTTTCCACTTGTAACGTTGGATACTCGGGGAAACGTTGGTAATGCCGGTCAGTGGGTAACACTGGTTACATTTATTACACAGGATCTGGAAGCGATATATTCCAACAGGACTCGTTTTACTGTATCACCAACACAAAAAGGAAGCAATCAAACGGTACTTGATCTTTTTATCTATATAGGGAAGAGCTTTGAAAGGAAATTCAATTATTTGCTGAAATTTTATCAAATTGTGCTAAACATGTATAATTACAAGATTGATATTTGTTAAAAAAAATGTAAACTTTTGCAGAGCTATATAATTTTTCCTCGAGTGATCTGGCTCTTACCGAGACATCTAAAGTTTGTGGAGCCAGCACCAGTGCAACGAGCAACAAGTGCGTTGCACATACCGGTTGTAAAAACGTTACCCAATCCTCGAGTTATTGCGACAGCAAGAAAAAAGCCGTCATACTATTTTGCTCGAGCAACGATTACATTTCGCGTACCAGAGATACAAAGAGTTGGATATAATATAAGAAACGTGTATACCAGTCACTGTAGCTTTATACTCTATAGTACGATCGGGACTGAGAAAACCGTACTGGAGGAACGATTCGCCTATATTCACCGGTTAACTTTTAGTAGAGATATATCGAGTTTTGTTCGATGTTTACTCGTACACCGAGTATCGAACACCTTTTGCGTTCCCCACTCGCGAGGCCAATGACATTTTACCTCTTTGGATTTCGCAGCTATATTCCGCGAGAGAGCGTTTACGTACAAAGTCCGGTCGACTTGAATAATCAAGTGCGTATTCGCGTGTGCATCAAAAGTACGTACATATATATATATATTATTTGCCTTTGGAATTCTTTGCGCGTTTCTTTCAAGCAATATGTTGCACGTAAATTCTTCTCTGCGTGTCACCGTATAGTTTACGTCTTCTATACGAAATATATATAGTACCTATATAGTTAGTTGTGTATGCATGTAACTTGTCAGAACTTTCGAATTTCGTTATAGAGCCAAATGTACGGTGCAGAGACTCCGAGGGTGAAATCACTCGCGAATGGATTATGAATTTACGACGATTTAATTTCATTGAGTTAAATTCGAAGGGGTTATCGAGAAGGCGAGGAGGCGACTAGGAGTTTTCAATGTTGCTTCGGAATCTGCATCCAATTGATGCAATGGTAGAAACATGAAGGAAATGGACGTTCTCGGGTCTACGGAAATCGGCACGGAATTGCCAGTATACACCTACGTTGAGAATAATGAGCGAGGGAAAGCAGAGGCAACAAGTAGCACCGACAGTGGGCTTGTGATAAATTAAAACGAAGGCGCCTAGTCTCGTCTTTTGGCTCATCGTGCGAAACGTGTGACACACGCCTTGAATTTTCTTTCTGACTGCGATGATTACGTATTGCATAAATTCTTAGCGATAATCTTGGTGCATCCACAAAACGTCGTTTAATTAAATCCGAGGTATTTGACATTCAGTACAAATATTCATTTTTAATAAGGGACAAACACCGAAAAAGGGACAGGTTTGCAACTGCACGTGTGCAACTGTACACGTGGAGCTCGATTAGCGGATGCGGTAAACGCAAATTTCTGTTTGGTATTCGCTAATTAGTATTCCCGGTGTCGGGATGAAAGCAAAGTCCCGGGGCAAATCTGTGCATGGCCACGAGTGAATAAGGAAACTATTCCTGGTACCAACCGTGCCTCGTGGGGAGTTACTATACATTACCTCGACCTAGGTAGCTCATAACCGAGATCAAAGTTTCCGTGTCGGTTAGTGGAAACCTCGGGAGAGAGGTATGCCTGAAGATTCAAGATCACTTTATACACCGCGTGCACTGATTACGATGAAAGACGACACCGTACAACGGAAAATTAATTGCTTCACTGTCGCAAAGGCTGTTACAAAATGTAATGAAATATATAGACGTGTGGTCCAATATCCAATAGACGTCGAACTGTTGAAATGTTTGGGAATATACCTTTTTATCCCACCATTATCTTAAAAGTGAAGATTTTTTTTTTCTTCAGCCATTATTTTTAAGTATTACAGAGGGTACCGCGGTGATCTCGCTATCTCGTAATTTTCTCTACGTGCTTCACCTTGATGCAATCCATTACAAGATCAAGCTCTGGCATCATCGATGACATTGTTAGCACTGAAAAGAGAATTTAACGATATAGGTGTATCATGATAATTACTCTTCGATAGTGAAACACACTCATGACGTTATCATCATTATCGAACGTTTCCCCTTCTATCACAGATTTCAGGCTATATTTCAACTGTGTAATTGTAAAATCAGTATCTCTCAAAATTTCGCATTTTCTTTTCATTTGGGGAATGAAAATATTTTGCTCCGGGTTCTCGCAAGTACCGCGCGCGTAAGTAATAGTGTTGTACGAACCATGTTATTATAGAAATGACAATAATCTCTGTTTATTATCTTGTCCTTCGTCAGCCTACGGCACTCATTCCGATTCCGTCTTTCGAAGATGAATGTGCTAAACAGACTTGCTCTTCTGGTCGCTTCGTAGTTATTAGTCAATTACGAAAACCTTGGTGTTCCTTGTGGCAATTGCAAATTGCGAGGTTCCGAGAGGACAACATCTAGTATGGATCAGGTATTTTTTTTTGTTTTTTTCATATATTTTCGATTTTTATTTTTATCTTTTGGTATATTTTGCGAAAACAAATAGAGCGCTCTGGTGAACCTGTCAGCGGATCAAAAGAAAAAAAAAATTTGGTGAGAGTAATCTGAAACGGTTCGCTTACTCTAAATTTGCTCCGGTTGAGCAGGAACAACCGTACAGGAGCAAATACCAGCATCCGTGTCCACCTTGCAATCTCTTCGTTCTCTCTTTCGCGCTCGCACTTACAAGTGCCAATACAGCTTCGGTTGTTGTAGCTTCCTAACGGTAAATTCAGGTCGAGGAAGACAACACAAGGCGACCTGATCTCTCGTAACATTATCCCAGTTGCGGAGAAATCGTCAGCGCGGAAGCTGCGTTTGTTTGTATGCGAGAGAGAGAGAGAGAGAAAGATAGTGATGATCAAATAGAATTATTTTTCCCTCCTCAATGATAATCCTCCAATAGTTAATTGGTTAAATAAAAAGACCAGCAAATTTATGTGAAACACAAGCATTTCATCATGATATAAATAATATACCAGTACATTCGCGAATTAACAACTGCGAGCCTCGAAATTTATTAAAAAGATAACAATTACCGTAACACAGAGCTTCGTTCGCTTTACAATATCAGTAATACTGGATTAGTGATGGGATTACTTATGAGAAAGAAAGGAAAATGAGTGGAAATGGAAAACGTAATAACTGAGAGCGGCTGTCTCGATTGTCTATGTATCTTCTCATCCGATCCTTGTCTATATATTTTTTGTTGTTATTCGGATCTTGACACCAGTGAGAACATGGCGGCGTTCAAGACGACCTTAACGATCCATTATCTGGATTAGCCGAACGTCTCGCGGCTTAGGCAGACAGGCCAACTTTGCTCCTCTGAAAATTTCTCACCCGACCCATCTCCATCGTCTCGACCAAAAGTTGGAGCTTTCGCATTTTATCTTAGTTTACTCTTGATATTTCAATGTGCAATTAATTAAACCGATAAACACTTGAAACAATCGATGTTGGAGAAAATACATTTTCCATGATTTTCGATAAATTATCCTAAATTCGATTACATTGACAGAACAGACGAAGAAAATTAAATTGAGGGTAGTTTTAACAGATATATCTGTGCTGTCATCAAAATCTAGCTACTACTGGTCTCTTCATAATCCACTGTGATACTGCAATCCTCGTGATTATCACGAATATGAGATTTGCAACAACAGTTGATCCGCTTTGTCGATCGACGCGATTCGACACTGCCCACACTACTTTATCAGATCGCTGCAATTATGCTGCGTTATCAATATTTCTCGCTCAATTTAACATCGAGTCGTCGAATTTGCTGTAAATAGGGTAAAATAATACGATCGAAGTAATCCCATCGTCGATCCGAGATCGGTATATCCTTTGATCCTGTGAATATCTCTGTTCCGGATCTCCGGAAAGAAAGTTTCTTCCTTGCGTTCCGGTCCAATTCGATAATTTGCTAATAGCAAGAGTCGGCTACGCGTACTCGAGATTCATCGAAGCAATCGAAAGAAGAAAAGAGCGACAAGGATAGATATATGTGTGTGTGTGTGTGTGTGTGTGCGTATATACCGTATATAGATATAGACATAAGAAAAGAAATGAAAATAAAACCAGGCATCGCAACGAGGTGCGCATCATGCATAATCGTTTGCTTCTAACTATGTATATCACGGTTAGTCGCGAGTACAAATGCGATACAAGTACGCTTCCGTGGTCCTCAGATACACCATCATTTTCTCTCGTGAAACATAACTGGTGCGTATAACTGGAGATTCGTTGTCCCGCTACCGCGAGTAGATAGCGATATACATATATAAATATATAGTCAAAACACAGCTATGTACAACAGCACAGCAGCCGGTGCATCGGAGCATCCCAACATGTTGCACATGTTATCGTCCACTGGACCGCATGCTATTTTGTACATGTTGGAGTTGTTACTCCTCGTTACGAGCGAAACCATTCGAAATATATTTCAAATGACGCGCTCAGTCGAACTGGGACATTACGATAAAAATTTCCACGTCGACGATTCCATCCAGCAGCAGTCATTGTTGAATTTAATGATCGTTTACTACACACGACGCGCACACACTTTTGTTTAGTAAGGTTACGACTAAATACGATGATGAAAATATATTTGGAACGCTTTAAGTATGTCTATATATAGGCTCTTTTTGCAATGTGCCCGCAACTATATTTGTGTCCATCGCACTCGTTATTGCACGGCTGTATCTCGATACCAGCGGAACCAATTCTACCGATAAATCGTTCCTGCAGGTGAATGCGGAGAGTTGGTATTAATGGTTGAGTTGTAATATCTACAAATATAATACAGACGGTCGTGAGATTGCATATACTTCGGAGACGCATAGGTACGCAGTGAAAGTTAATTTAGCAAAATCACGATCTCCTTCGGTCTGTCTCTCTTTTTCGCTGACCATCATCGATACTCTGTATTCTCTTTTCCTACGTATCTCCATCGTTGTTGATTTTCTTTTACTTTTTGCTGGGAGTCTCGAGTTATGTAAACCCCTAAGAAATATTAGATTTATAGCTCAGACTGTCAATAACAAATGTAGATTTACGGATTTAAGGCAAAATAATATTTCGAACAGAGTATGACCGTTTCAAGATACGTTGAAACATAATTCTACTGTCGTTTCGAATAATCAATGTAAGAACATCTAGCTATCTATGGCAAATGAGTGTTTAATTGAAGGAAACGAAACGCTTTCAAGGACAAATATCTCGATATGTGACGATTAATAAATTTTGAATTATTAGGCAAATGTGCTGCACGAACTCACAACGTAACTAATTTTAGTAAAAATCGAGATCAATTTTATTGAATTCGATGACTTTGATAATTGAAGAACGTAACCATCACATTTTCATGAATGAGAATCAAGGATTTTATTCTTTTTTAGGGTTTCCAATCGATTGATAAAAATGTATAGCTAATGAAAATGTACGTACAGACACAGACCCAGACGTCAGAGTTGAAAGGATGTGAGGTAACTCTTTCTCTCTTGGTTTCTCGTGCTCGGACGATCATTATCGTTCATCGTGTGAGCTGTCGGTACATTTCGATCTTGATCAAAGTGTGATTACACGCCGCATAGTGTGGATTTTGATAATGATTCGCCGTATACTTTCGGTTTTCCACATAATAAAAAATGTATTCGGTAAACCTAAAATCCTATCACGTTCAATTATCCAATTTTTCTCATTGCTCATCGAAACAACGGAAAAAAAAAAAAAAAAATTTAAATCCATTTCACTTGTATACATTTTTTTCAAATAGTTTCTAATATCAACTTTCATAACCTATCGTAAGGCCTGTATATAAATTATAAATCCGGTCGGGATTATCCGGATCGAGTATAGGGTGCGTGTAACATATCGGTTCTCCACGATGAAACTGACCGATTCCTTACAATTTCTGCTTTCAAGTTCATAGAAGCAATTATGATAAGCCCGTCAGTTTTATCCTGCGAACTTGGTGCATTATGAATCGCAGCAGTAGTAGTAGTGGTAGTACAATGTTCCTGTGGAACGTTGCAATTATCACGATCGTGCGAACCGAGTTTCGTGCTCGCAACTGGAACGCATAAATCGGTTTATTAATCGTTCTTACTTGAATAATGAGATAGAGAACGAGAGGGAGAGGAAGATGAAAATAGAGAGCGACTGAGAAGCAAAGGGAGATGTACTTATCATTATACATGAATACACGCTATTTTTATATAGTACGTACATTAATTCAACACATGTTCAACGTTCTACTTCCTTTTATTTTCAGAATTACAAGGCGAAAGATGCAGGCAAAGTGGTCGTATACACAACATCCATGAGTATCGTGAGAGAGACGTATTTCGCATGTATAAAAATGCTGCAAATACTAAAAACTCACATGGTCAAGTACGAAGTACGAGATATGTTCATGAGCAGAGAATTGCAGACCGAACTCAAGGAAAGAATCGGTTGTAAGTCCATCCAAGTACCTCAACTCTTCATCGATGGCCAATATATCGGGGTAAGTTGCACATATTTTTTTATATTTTTTGCACATAGATTTATTGTCATAGCAAACAAAGCACGTAATGGATGTGCGATAAAATATTGAAAAGTCTCATTAATCGTTGGTGTTCTGACACATGGAGAGTGCGGAGCGAACGAGCGACGAGTCATCGTCGGAATTTACGTTTCACATTGCCGACTCCTCCGTGTCTTTCTTGAAAATAATTCGCACGTTTCGAATATCCGATGCGTCTATTACTCTCTCTGACGTAATTTTTTTACCTGTCTGTGTCTGGCTCTCGGAAAAGTTTGCGGAATTCACTGTTTGTTTCACCCTTGTAGAATACAAATATGCAAATAACTGTATTTTTTTCGTTTGTTCGTGGAGCCAATAACTGCAACTCTCAAAATGACATAAATTTCGTTTGGGGCTTGCCCTTCTCACTTTGGTTCCTCCCGCGAAGGATTCGCAGCATCCAGAGACGAGAAATTTTCACTCTCTTATCTCTGACATTTCACGTCACTCACAGCGCGAGATTTCCTCCGATCGTATCTCATCTCTTCATCATCTCCTATCTAACGTCTCGATTACGTAAGACCGCAAACCGATTATAAAAATTATGGGATAGCCCGAGAGCGACTATCGTCTCTCCATCAAGCCGGAACGTTGAACGAGAGAGAGAGAGAGAGAGACGTGCTAACATAGACTTTGTGGATTATTGCTCTGTGAACCGCAAGTCGTATTTATGCCACAAACTCATCATCCTCGGAGTATGGAAAATCTCGATGCACGATTTCATAATTGTCGCAGGATCAAAGAAAATGTCAGAAACGACGGACCGCAAAACTTTCACAAGCATGATCCATTTCACACTTTGAAGTAAAGTCATTACATTTTTCTTAGTTAAAGAAGAAAAAAAAAAAAAAAAAAACACGTGGACGTCGAATTCTTATTATCAACGGATTTTCGGATATCTTAACCGTTTCGCACACTGTACGAAGAGTTTGATTAGTTCGCAGACTGGCAGAGTCCCTGGTTAAACTTAAAAATATAACAACGCCCGATCCATCCTTTATCTTAGTCACGTTTCATATACAACAAGGCGGAGCACGAGCACCAAGTGGATCTTTCAAGCTTATTGTCAAACCCATGTGTCGGTAGATGAGTACCCGATGGATTATTGTGAGCATGGATGCTGGATACGGTTTTCAAGTCGAATGAGACGCAGATTCTTGCGTCATTTCGGTATAAAAGACACATGTATAACAGTATTTACCGGTTTCGTACATTTGTCGCTGTTAAATTTACCATCAATTGTTAATGACAACTACCAAGTTGAACGTTACGCAAGTTGAGTAAAAAAAAAAGAAACAATTCTGCAAAACTTTTAATGGTCAGTTTATTTACCGATGCATGCACCTTGACTGTACGATGTGGGTCTGGTTCGGTATTTCCGATAGCAACGCAAATATCCGGTTGTCGTCGAAACATTACTATCAGTCGTGTCAAGAGAATCTGCTTCGTCCCGCTGTGTGCAATGAGGCTTTCCTTTACGTCACTCTGTCCTCCCACGTACCAGAAATTGCTTCGTAGCTCAACAGGCGATTATACAACAGTGCAAGCTTTGTCGGGATGTCCCACGGTAAAGAATAGTATAGCATGATTGCGTGAAATCTAAAAAAGTCTAAGGTCAATAATATGTCTTGACTTTGGGATGGTTTTGAAATATTGACGTTTTGCTATTTTAGGCCGCTTCTCATATACATTTCTACAAGGTCGGTGGCGAGATATTACCGTGCTTTTCATCTGAAAGTTTGTACTGATTACCAGTGACACAGAGGTACCCTCTAAAACGGAGGAGACACACGATAGAAACCGAAAAAAGCAAGAAATTTATGGCAGTATTTAGGATTTTTAACATAACAAACAGAGGCTCGCTCGTCCCGTTCGACATTTGTCGACGAATGGAACAAAACGTGCTTGTATTCTTTTTCTTTTTGGATTATCACACGTGTCGAAGGTTTCGCGTACCAATCTTGAGAGTTGTCATGAAAGTAGATACCCGCGTAAGTGAAATGTCAAGCTATTCGATCCAAGGCCGCGAGAGAGGTGAGGCTATTTACTTGCTTACGTTACCAGCACCTAGATATGTCGGACCTGCACGTTGAAGCTGATTAGTTTGGTACATTATCCACATACCCAGTACGATTATACCAATGACAGTAAACCGGTCAACTTTACTGCGCGGACACGGTACAAGTCCAGCGTTTACAGTCGTTTACGAATGATCTCTGTCAGACTCCCACAGTCATAAACAGATATTTCTACATGTGTTGATACGGTATATCTACATGCAGCCGAGTTTCTTATACACGTTAAAGAGAACTGCATTCCTATATCATCGCGTCACATTATTATTTTACACCATGTCCACGAATTGCGGGATATACAGAATCAATTATTTAACAACTACAATAATTTAACGAATATATAAATGATACTTAACCGTCATCTAACGAGAAAATATCTCAATTGAAAATTGGGTCATCCTTATGATACGGATATTGATAACCGATCGCGAATTTAATGTACCTGACGAGAGAGCTTCTACTATATATTACATACAAGAGATTCGGTACATAATACTTTTGTACCGAAGGTACACAAGCAAGGCGTCTCGCTGAATATTTTTCTTGGAACATTTTTCTCTATTCGTCAAATGATTTGCAAAAATGGTCAGCGATACGTACACCAGTTTGCCAATATTTCACTGGTGCTTTTCAACTATTTTTCACGGAGCTGTCAGAATTTTTTTGTTGAATCATTTAAAAAATGGAAATACACTTGCACGGCAGCAATATAGGGATAACGGTTGCAATATGTTACAGTTTCCACCGGAATACCAGATGCTTTCATATTATTCAGAATAATTATTTGTAATTTTCAGTTGAATTATATAATATTATGATTCATTTACTTTGCCACGCTCATCTATTTTAATATAATAACGGTTGTTGATATAGATTTGTTTCGTTAACTCTAATAATATTGCAGCTGAAGGGTGAATTAAGACTTGCCGTTGCAGCTGTTTCTATTGATAGTAAATAACGCTAACCGCATTGGTTAGCGTTGGTTGGTTGGCTTTGTAGGTATAGCATATAAAGCGAATAAACCTCGAGAATTTCAACTGCACGTAAGGAGTCGATCGTGTTTCTAATGCGAGTTGATTTTTCTTGTTCCAGAACGCCGAGGCGGTCGAATACCTGAACGAGTCCGGAGAATTGCGACGTATGTTCACACCTTACAAGGTATGCCATTGCGAACTGCACGTCCTTATCCCCCCCC
>JABMBT010086788.1:0-10769 GCA_018906895.1 Odontocolon sp. PSUC_FEM 10030002
CGGGTAGTGCCTGTTTACCGTTTAGCGGTTTTTTATGAAAATCTTAAGAACCGTTTAAAAACAGTTGGACAAAACAGACCGTTGTCAAGCGTTCGATATAGGTGAAACATGTAAAAAGTGCTGATTTCAATTGCAATTATCTCGAGTTTGGAATGGTCAATCTCTTTGAAATTTCACACACGATTAGATATGATCGTAATTAATACGTGTCCAAAGTTTCAATACAATGGTAAGAAAGTGCTACCTCGTGAGAACTGCCTTAATGAGAAAGGCGAAGAAAAGATTACGGTTAGGCAAAAAATACCTTTGGCGGTTGATTGTGCTCCACCGTTTGAAGGAAAGCGTCGATGGCGTGCGTAAGGTGCGCACCGTGAGTTATAACTTGCGCAGCGTAGAAAGCCAGCAATTGTTTATCGTTGGGATCCATCGGCGTTGGTGTCGTTGGCGGCATCTGAATAGCCGCATTGTCAGCCTCGTTCACCAAGAGATCATAATTGTTACGAAGTTCTTGGGGCAAAGCGGCTCTAAGCTCTTCTCTCTGTTTGGCGACAACTTCACGGGAGTCCAGGTTGACGTAATCATAGTCGTCAGTGTTGCCACTGTTTCCAGTACTTCCGGTGCTGGAGATCAGCGACGATCTTTTGAAGAGTAACGTTGAATTTCCCTGGAACAGAAGAAACGGACACCGTCAAATTAATTTGACGATTTTGGACGTTGTGTTTGAAAGGTATGTTACCTGAATGAAACTGGCTATTTGTCGTACGTCCTCTGTGAGCGCCCTGGCACAGGCGACCAGTTGATCCAGAGGATCAGGATGAAGGTTAGTGATCAAAGGTGGTGTACCGTTGGTGGGTGTCGGTGTGTCGCCACCGCCGCCTCTCGACAATCTCGTAGCGTCCCACTCGATGGTGTCGAGTTCGCTGGCGGCTTCCTGGACAAGCTTATCGGAATCTCTAAGGGCTTTGACGAGTGGCCTGAATTTAGTGGCGAGACCTTTGTCGGGTGCTTTGCCTGCATTGCCGAGAGTACCCTCGGCAAATTCCACCAGATCGTGCAAGGACGTTCGAAGACGCAGGGCAGCTAGTCTAAGGTCCATCAAGCTTGTGTCTAATTTTTGTGCTGTTCGCCAACCGGGATTGACGAAACCGAGCAATCTCGCTATAGCGGACGAAGCTTCACCCTGGAGCCTCTCCAGACCTTCCAGCGCCGAGTCCAGCTCCAGTGGAAGTTCTTTGCTCACAGGTACGTCGTAAATTTGTTGTGTCTGTTGTTGCGGTTGTGCTTGGTTCTTATGATTCTGTAACTGATGATGATGATGTTGTTGTTGTGCCGGAGGTGGCGGGGTCGTTGGGGTCTTCGGTACTGGGGTGTTGTATCGCGAGGATAGCGACGACGATGGAAGACGTGGTCTTGGAACATCGTAGTCAGGAGCTGCGAGGCTCGACCTGAAAAGGTCCATTGGCAGTTGGAACATTGACAGCGGTTTCCCATTGGGAAACAATACATTTACTGTCGGAGATGCTCAAAATGCCTGGCATTCTGGCAAGGGTTGCTTCAAAGGGGGCATTCTAAAATTAGCTGTCAAACTGAGAGTTGTAAAGCATTTTAAAACTAAAACAGTCTGGCGGTCTGCGAACCAAAATGTCCCTAGGTTATCGTAAATCTGACTCGTCCAGGCTGCAATTCTAGGGAATTTGGTTTCGCGTCAGCCCTGCGAACCAAAATGTCTCTAGGTTATCGTAAATCTTATACGTCCAGCGCTGCAATTCTAGGGAATTTGGTTTCGCGTCAGCCCTGCGTAGCAGTTGATTAAGCTACTACAAAGCTAACTCGCAACTATTTAGCTAATTTTAGAACGAACCCAAAGTTAAAAACGATGGTCGTTTTTTGAAATTACCTGTTGGAACCACTGAGGGAACCATCGTTGGTTAGACTCGATGCTGAACTGCTGGGTGTCAGGGGTTGAAGGGGTCGGGGTACGTCGTAACAGTCGAGCGGTGTCATTCCCGAGCCACCTGAACAATTTGAATTGGGTGTACATGAGGTAGGTGGCCTGGGAATGTCATAGCACGATGGTGCGGGACTTGGGCTGCTGGCGGGTGATGGAATGACGGGTGTGGCTCTCGGTGGTACGTCATAACAATCGCTGGTGTCGCCACCACCACCGCTGTCCACGGAATTTTGTGGTCCTGAGACGAACCGACCTGGAACCCGAGATGGCAATGAATCACAAATTTTTTTAATTTCGACCAATCCCTTAGTGAATGAAGAAAGAGCTGGTTCTGGTTGCAAATTTTGTTTAGAGATAATTCTGCCCATTGGCTGTCTTCTTCTTTTCGACCTTTTCAAGAATGTCGCTGTTAATTCCAAAAACGAAGAAATGGGAAAAAACAGGATTGTCCTCAGGGGTGCAAATGTCATCACTAAAGCGAGGAGCAAAAGTTTACAAATTATTCTTCAGGCAACCCCAATTACAAATGCGCCGCGGTACTTGGTTGGCATTTTATGGTTGGGTTGGTATTTCGTTTCTTAAATGCCAGATGTAACGTAGCGTTAAATGTGCTCTTCGGGGGTGGTTTGCGTTTGTTCTTTCTCTTTTTAAGCAATCGCAGAGTTGGCAAGAGAACGGAAAAGGGGTGGCTTTGTTGCGGCGCACCCTCGTATGTATTACAAACATTTTTGTTTGGGTGTTTTTGCTTTGTTACAATCTTCCCCTTTTCTTGTTTTTAAGAATATTTTTCAGACACACGGGGCTAGGCTTTTGAGACAATTCTCAGAGCACCGAGGGCATAATGCCAGTAATTTTAATTATTAAACATTATTATAATACCTGCATGCAAATGATCGGTACTTGTGGTCGAGTTGAGAGGCGAATCTCGTCTCGAAGGTGGCGCCGGACTTCCCCGACTCGCTGGAAGATCATAAAGATACACGTCGCCACATTTTTGCGGAGTCACCACCTGCGAACCGTGAATGGAACGAAATTTTGAAAATAGGCATTTTTTTACCAGTTGTCTCATTAAATTGAAAGGTTACTAATTATGTACACATGGATGACTATGAACTATGGATCTTCGTGTGTGTGTGTGTGTGTGTGCTGCGGAGACATTTTTTTTTTACTTCCGTACACATTCGTAGCGCAACCCTCTCGAGCAACCCTTTCAACCCTCGCGCACGACAAGTTTTCTCGCATGGCTTCTCAACCGAGTAGCACTTTTGTGGAAAGAGCAACACACATTCCACAAACGTCTTTTTATCATGAACCGCAGGATTTTAACACCACAGACATTTCTGGTTTGCAAAGGTTACAAAAGCTTTTTACAGATTGGCGGTGGATCGAACAAACCAATTGGCTGTTCTATGTCTATTGTGTTCTGCAACTAACTTTGACTGGGAAGGCAAGTTTTAGGTTGTAAGGTTTAAGTTGTAAGGTTTACGTTGTAAGGTTTAAGTTGTAAGGTTTACGTTGTAAGGTTTAAGTTGTAAGGTTTAAGTTGTAAGGTTTAAGTTGTAAGGTTTAAGTTGTAACGTTTAAGTTGTAACGTTTAAGTTGTAACGTTTAAGTTGTAACGGTTAAGTTGTAAGGTCTAAATTGTAAGGTCTAAGTTGTAAGGTCTAAGTTGTAAGATCTAAGTTGTAAAGACTTTTTATGGACAGATCCAACATACTAAATCAACAGAATATCTGTTAGAGATTAAAAATGATTAGAAATGATAAAAATGGATAGAAAAAGCTGTAAAAATACCAACTGATACATAACTGTTTGATGGTGGGCCAATGACTATACCGAACTCAAAGCTCCTTTGTATTTTTCTATCCGCAAAGCTGTGGATGCAACTATTGGAACAATACCAGTCATTGGCTGAATACGTAAATACACGTGTGCACGCGAGCCATGGATTTTACGTTACCGCGTACGAACGACCGTGAATTAAACCGAGCTCACGCGATTCTACTATTTCTACTCATCGCAGCAGAATGCATACGAAAGACACGATAGATACTAAGGGTTGAAACGGGGTTAGTGCATATGTAGATGAAGCAGTAGTAGTGTGCAGTAGAGTATAATATTCGGTAAAGTTTAATGGTTGGCGGTCTATAGTTTTGAGGGTCTATTACAGCAGTTAGAGTTATACCCTTAAAATTTACATCTGTATTCAAGTGTAACCATCAAGCTCAATTGGTGTGATTTGTGACTATGAAGTGGAGTTTTGCCAATTATTTAGAGATCTTGGCCATTACAACTTACACCTTGCACCTTAAAATTTACATCTATGTTCAAGTGTAACCATCAAGCTCAACTGATATGATCTGCAACTATGAAGTGGTGTCATGTCAATTGTTTATAGATCTTGGCCATTACAATTTACACCTTGTACCTTAAAATTTACATCTATGTTCAAATGTAACCATCATGCTCAACTGATATGATCTGCAACTATGAAGTGGTGTCATGTCAATTGTTTATAGACCTTGGACATTAAAACTTACACCTTACACCTTAAAATTTACATCTATGTTCAAGTGTAACCTTCAAGCTCAACTGATATGATCTGCAACTATGAAGTGATGTCATGCCAATTGTTCATAGATCTTGGCCATTACAACTTACACCTTAGACCTCAAAACAGACAACTCTGTCCAAGTGTATCCATCAATCTCAATCGATATGATTTGGGACTATGAAATGTAGTCTTGCCAATTGGTTACAGATCTAGGTCATTACAACTTACGCCTTACACCTTACAACTTACAATTTAGAACTTTTTTTTTATACCTTGATGGATACCGTTGGAATTGGAATGTATTCGTGGAATACTAATATAATCTTGGTGTCCACTATAAATGCACTACAGCGAGCGAGGGTTGATTTTCCAAAGATCTGTGTGGCTCCAGAGGGTTGGTGTGTCGGTGGTCGTGGTTGTAAGGGTATATAAAACACGAGCCAACAGTGTGAATGAGAAAGGCCGGATACGAGGGAGAGAGCCCGAACGTGAACGTCGAGGCTGTTGTATAGAAGAGGGTTGAGGTCGGTCGATACCGGGCGTCGCGGCGCTCTCTTCACCTCCCCGCGGGAAAGGCGTATGACCTCCGTCGAATGCATCAACTCTCTCTCACTCTCTCCCTCGACAGGGAGAGAAAGAAAGAGAAAGAGAGATACAGATAGCGAAAGGGGAAGAGAGCGAAGTGCGAGGAAGACGGAGACGAAGAATTGGGAAATGAGAAAGAAGGAGAGATCCTGTGGGAAGCGATGAGTGAGCTACAGAACTGCCGGTTTCCATAGAAACAGGAAAAGCGCCCTCGAGAAACTCACAGACCGAGATCCCCAAATCAGGACCTTCGGTCTACCGGCTTGTTTTTCACGGTCTTTTCTAAATTTGTATTCTCGTGTCTATTTAAAGGTACTCATCACGGATTGGTCAAGCGAGACAATTTTTGAAGGCCATTTGGAAACTGATTTCGAGGATCACTAAGCTCAGTTCTGCTGTTTGAGAATAGCAGTAAATTTTTCTCAAAAGTACTGAAATTTTTTATGTTTTAATCTTCGGTTTTTCATAGATTGGGCAATATCGGATGAAGGACTTAAACCGAATAGTCCATTTCTGTCTCCTCTAATTCGGCACATCGATGAGAACATTTTCGACTTGGATTGTCGACGTCCGATGGCGTCAATTACATGAAGGGGGCCACGTGCCATCGTCGTGCATGAAGTAAAACTGTTCCACTCGGTTTCCTCACGTGTCGCGTTACCTATTCAATCCTTCATTCTCCCCTTTCCCCTGTAAACACGACCCAAATGGGTACGTGTGCCGGCTCTGCCAACAAGAAGGGAAATAATCACGAACGACTCTCGGCACGTTTCAGGGTCGAAAATAGCGAATCGTCTGGGGCCCAGATGTGAAAAAGAACCGACGAAACAAGACTCCGAATGACTACTCGTTTCTCCTGTTGCTCCACACTTTTCGCAAGTTAAACCATCGCCCACATGCCTGAAGCAAATCGATAGCAAACTGAGTACTCGAAGAGGTCGATAAATAATCGAGTAAATTAATCGGATGTGGTGTCTTGAATGTGATACTTTTATCTAGCGACCACTCCTTTCTCGGGGACTCAGAATTCAGACTTCAGAAATCAAGTCTTAATTTAGCGTATCACTAATATCGCTGAAGCTTTGGCTACCGCTGGTCAGTTATGATTTTCTCTCGTTTCATCTGTACAGACAGAACACACCAGTTTTCAACGAGAAGGCAGGTAACAAATCCCACGCGAACGAGTTTCGCGAAGTTGATTGATACAGCGAACCAGTGCGAGTGCGCGTGGTAGGTAAAGCGAATTCGACCCACGCCCTGGCGACTGTAAGCCGAAGTCTCTCCGCACACCCGGTCGACCACTCTTTTATTTTTTTTCGGTGGCGAATTCTCTTCACGGAATGGAAATCGGGTTTGCGATTCGCGTAAGCGAAACGAGTTGGATTTTCATGGAGATGACGACAACAACGACCAAGAAGCGGACAAGGACAAGCCGTTGGACATTGTCTGCGGTGTTGGACGCCGACAGAACGGACCATCTCGACACTCCAGACTTATAAGGACACTAAAACAGGGTCCCTGTTGGCAATCGGTGGAAGCGAAGGAGAAGAAGAAGAAGATGAAGAAGAAGAAGATGAGGAGAAGAAGGACGAGACGAGGACAACCGGCTGCTCCATCTAGGGTCGTCAGGGTCTGTTCAGTATGCGGCAGACTGGAGTATGTGGAACGTCCTGGATTTATTTGTTGCCAAGTGTTTTGCGTGGATGATGAGAAAGAAAGTACTTGGGGATCAGAATAGAACATCGGATGATATCATTGGGTCTTACAATAGACTCGGTCGAGTGTTAACTAAGATACTAGATAAAATCACATCACCGAACGTTTGAAACAACCGCCATATGAAAGTGGAGCTAATTTAAGAGAGCACCGAGTGCAGTTGAGTACTTGACTCGAGAAGTACTTTAGATACGGTCCAAGACTGAGAAAATGATGATGATGAGGTGGAGGAGAGATGCTCGAAGAAAGTTGGAAAATCGTTCAAGTTTCATTGACCCGAACTCGTTGACTAAGATGTCGAAAACGAATGCAACGAGAGAGAGTCGGAGCAAAAGATCCAAAAAAGATGATACGGACGGGAGGTCGTATTTCTGTCGTCTGCGCGAAGCACATTCGCAGATAACATCCTCAGGCAAAAGCGAACGGCTCCGTCTGAATCGAGGATGCAATACGCGTTCTATGCAGTCCTAAGTTTGCCGACCAAGAGGCAAAAACTAAAAAGAAGAAAAATGCCTCGAGCCTCGAACCAGAAGAAACAGGAAGACCGGAGAAGCGCCGGAGCCAACCAGAAGAGCAGGATGCGAGAAACGCATCGAGAACGATGAACAAAAAGTGGAAGACACCGAAAATACACCGACTGTGTAACGGTTCATCCTCGAGAGCGGAAGATGCTGCGAATATGAGATTATTGGATGGGCTGACCGTGAAGAGACATTAGGTTGTTTCATTGGAATTATTTTCAGAATTAGAAACGAATTTATAAGGTAATAAGTTTAAATTTAATTTTAGTGTTAAGGTTGAATTTGAGTGCAGACTTGGGGAAGTGTGACGAAATTGCCAAAATTTACAAGGATCGAAATTTTCAGGGCAATGCTGACACACGGAGAAAAATTAGCGATACAAAGTATTGTAAAAATCCGGTAAAAAGTACTGTACAATCCTGTAAATCTGGGATATGATGCCTGTTTGGTAAAAAATTATGTATATGGCAGCACAAAGTAAAGTTAAGACATAAAAAGTCACTGAAGAGCGCTGTAAATTTTCTGCCCTGTTCTATCTTTTTTGTTTGTCAGTACAGTAATTTTTGCCCGGATAGACGGTATGTCCCAACTTTATCGAGCTGGTACAGTAATTTTTAAGGATCATTTTTCTCCGTGTAGCTGATAATATGGTGAATTACACAACAAATGTATACTGGATCAGTAAGGTTATAGTACAGCTTATAGGATTGCATAATATGAGAAAAAAGGTGAAACTGAATAATTTATTTTTCCATTGCTGATGAATGTAAGCAGACGAAACTACGAGGAGGAGGATTGACGGACGCGCGATAAGATAAAAATTTATCGGTCTCCAATGGAGTTTACGTGTATAGAGTCCAGAAAGATCATACCACTGCTGTCAGTGAAATCGGTCCGGGTGCTTCGGCTTGTTGATTCTTCATCCCAGGTCAATGTTGACGTATAGTCGGTCAACGATTATCGTATACCCATGCTAGTGTCCGTGACTATATTTATACAGATAACGCACGCATATAATCTATTTCCAGTTCGTACAGTGAAGATGACACGTGGTGTTCACGTACATTCTGTTTAAGATGCCAATCGCTGTGTACCGTGTGTGATGCCCGTAAATGTCTTTTCGTTTCGATCGTCGGGCATACTTGCAGATAAACAATCGACGATTCTTAAACAAACACGCTAATCTGAATGTCTGGCAGTCGCTCGGCGACGTCGTCGGTCGTTTTGACGAAGAGCGACAGATATGTCTCGTCTCGGACGGAATTCATTTTTTTCTCAAGAACTGTGGAAACAGACTAAAAAAAAAAAGTCAACTTGACGTACGTTTTCGAGTATTCAATCGAACCAATATGCATTGTGGAATATAAATCAATAGAAAAATGTACTGAAATCCAATAAATATATATATGGATTTGTTTTCCAATAATTCTTTCTCTCTAGGTATACATACACATATATATGAAAAAACCCATAAGCCCTGGCTATATGTTATCCACATACGTAGACAAAAAGCCTGTGTATAATAAAGATATAACATAAAGGTATGAAAAAAGGTTGGCGGGCCGTTTAGTAATGAATGATTGTAAGGACACACGAGAAGCGCTCACGCACAAGGAGTGCCGCAAAAACGGGGTGCGGTGGTGGATGTCTCATGCATGCGCATCTCGCACTCTGGGTTAATCGACTCGGATTTCGTCCCGACGAAGCCAAACGTAGAATATAGTGGCGGCCCACACATCACTACGTTTCCGGTAGTGCATTCATCTCGTGTGAAGCCACGGGCCTTCTCGTGTCCGGTTGCCGCACATGTATGCCTCGAGCTGTACGTCCTCTATACTTGATGCTATATAGTAATAGCTATAGTTGATACCGCATGATGTAAATACCAGCATATAAGCAGGTGTACAGTCTGCTATTGTCTACATCTCTATGTGGCATACCTACCCCATTTATATACGATTATACATTTATATATATCAAGCTAATGTAATTGAGGTGAGGGACCTCTTAGGAATTGTGCGTGAAACGTATATATCCAATGCATTTATGTTTAGTACACTGGATGTCCAGAATTTCGATCAAAGTCAAGTGAAAACCATATTTAAGGTGGATAGCCTACAATCATAATAACAGTACCTCTAATTTGTTGAATAACTTCTAAATGACCATTCTTAAAAATACTTTCTTTAACAAACATCGTGATTGATTTCAACAGAAGGTGGAAAATGCATACATTTTTTCATTTTTATACGTCAGATTGTTGAAATAATACAATAACAAAATCGAAATAAAATTCCAAGATTTTTTGTTTAAAAATCATAACCATAATAAACAATGCCAAATAAGCGTCTCATAAAAATGTCGTCGATTTGTACAGTGCACAAGCCAAGATCGACTTATCTATGGACTATATCTAAATAGCGAAATTTGCATAACTTTGAGATCGCATATCTTAAGATCTGGACGTCAGAACGTTTTAAAATTTTGCAAGCTCGAAGATTTAGACTTTTTCTGAAATATATCCAAAATTCAGCTTTCCATCTTGGATCGTCGCTCATGATCGATCAACGTTAAGTCGGTGAACCGTAAAATCTAATTACATTTTGTCCTGTTTTAAATGTAAAACGTGGATCCGCATTTTATAGGTGTACAGTTTGAGAAATCCTGTACCATTTGCAGATATGTATATTGGCATGAGGCTTGCGTGAACGTTACATCAAGCTCCCTTATTATAAGTGGGGTCGCTCCGTAGGGGCGGGGGTGAATGAGACGCAGGGTGAGATTGCCGCGCCATAACCCGTTGCGGTGGCTCGAGAACACGGACCAACTGCAAGCAAACATGAGCGAATAATACCAGACGTGGCCTCTCACTCGGTCGTTTCCACGGCCTTGTGACATATGCAGAATGTCCGGTATACAAATAATAATAATTTAGTTACGGAAGGTATTGTACAGGAGCGCGCTAAGAGGTAGGTACATATGTATATATAGTTTGTATATTACAACTACATAGGTAGGTATTTCTATGTTGCCTTTCGACAACGGAATGACGCGTTGGAAGCTGAAGGTATGTTGCGAGCCACGATAATAAGACGAGGTCGGTCGGGGGTCGGCAATGTGGTCTGATACATGCACAACCCCTCAGCAACTAGAGTAAACGATACAACGGTTGGCCTCCGTACAGTCATTGGCAGCCCTTATAGCGAATCGTATTGAATAGACACAGAGGCGACTATGCCAATCGCTGTATTTATCATATGCTAAATAGGCCAATCGCTGCATCAATTACGCTAACTATTACTTTCTATTATTATTATATGCTGTGCGTGTCCCTCCCGTTGAGACCCTTTTATCCCTCCTGGGTAGCCAGTCATTCCAGTATAGTCGCCCGACAAATATTTTACCATGAAATCGGATCGGATAAACCTGAACCATGTATGAT
>JABMBT010086899.1:0-10769 GCA_018906895.1 Odontocolon sp. PSUC_FEM 10030002
TTGCGAGTGTAATAATAATAATAATAATAATATTAATGTCATATTATATAGTTCGTTTGTTCGAGTTTCTCTTTTGCTTCGTTGTCGTCAACTCGACAATTCCTTGCACGTGGCTTTGAAGTAAAAACAAAAAAATACAATCTTCGAAGCTTTTTTAGAAAATATTTCTACGCTTGAAACATTTATTTTCGATTTCATTCCTCTCAGTCTGTTTGATGTTTGGCGATAGCATGGTATAAGTGTGAGATAATCTCGCCTCGCATTTCGCTCACTGAGCACATAATATTAGAGTATCGTTGCAGCCTATGCTCGTTGAGTAAAAAGGACTGTCCGGTTCTCGCGATCCACATTCGCGGGTGCGCCGGCGACAGCGGTGACACCAATGGTTTTTCATTCTAATTATTGTGCTATTTCCGTAACAAGACCTCGTGTGAACTATGAACAGTGACGTCACACGTGGTTGACCTCGAACATCGTTCCTCTTGTCACAGTTTATCGCAATTGCTAGAATATTTACCTGACCGTCGAGCAGAAGGAGAAATAGTCGAAAAAAAAGTTACTGCTGCGTGTGTGCTCGACTCTTACTTTATATCTAATGAAACGCTGATGTCATAAATTAAAATGTGCTGAAGAGACACGCGACAGGTACTTCGTCGTCGTGGTTGCCGTCGCAGATTGCCGAGAACCCGTTGAGACTACGAGATGAATCCAAAATGAGCAAAACACTTTTATGTGTTTTTTTCTTTAATATATTTCGAATCTTTATTATAGTTAAGCCTTGGCGATCGACGATGACTTTGGAAATTGATTATCCAATAAAATGCATAATATATATGATAGCATGCACGTTAGTTCTGCGATCTACAGCAATAGACAGTGTCGTTGACGATATAATAATATCTTGCATCGACCTCGTGTAAGAGATTGCTCAGCATCGTTATATCACTCGTTAAACTCGCACAATTAAAACCAATGACTCATTTTATTCTTAGAGACATAAAACGACTGATACGTACTCCATATGTTTATTAATGAGTATAATTAGATCATCGACAGGTATTTAGCCCGTTGCTTCGTGTGAACGTCATCGTTTAACCGTTATCGAGTCTCTTACTTCCTCAGTCGGCCGATTAAATTCGTTTCGCGTATACCTATAAGTTCGTTGTGACGATCGGTGACTACAAAAATTAGAAAGTCAATCAGCCGCTACATGGATTTTATAAAATTAATTAAGTTTCAAGTTTCACGTGGTTTGTTCTAAGAATTTGATCCAAGAGGACTGGCTCGTTAATCGAGTAGTCGATTGAATTAATTACAGCCATAAGATTTAATCAATAATTTTATGTTTTTACAGTATTTACAAATCATCGAAATTGTTTTTTTTACAATTCTACCGATAAATAAGGCAGAACTAAATATAACGATGTACTTGTTTCGGGAGAAACAAATTCAAGTATAAAAAAAGGAAATCATGGAGGATAATGAACTGCGATTAATCGAAACTGGTGCATCGAAACGAGAGGTTCGACTTGATATTCCATGACCGCAAGTGAAGATCAAGAATGGCTTTAACCATTTCGATGGATCTCTTCATCGCGAAGCAAGTTGCGTTTCTTCTTCGTCTTCGTCTTCTTCTGTCTCGCCACGCTCTGCGGCGTCGCGCCGGCAGGTCGGGTTATGGTTAACTCTGTCGGAGACAGGTTGGGCTGGCTGGCTGGCTGATTCTGTTGCAAAGCTGAGACTCTCTCGCATTGAAAGCTATGCTCGTGGAGGCGGCAACAGGTGCTCTCGCGGGTCACAGTTCGATGCCCGGACTTCTACTATACTATCTTCCGCGACTCCTTTTATTTACTATATTCAGTCTTTTTTATCGTACGAATTTTTATATCCGTTCATTCCGTCCTGTCCCTCGTTATCGTCAAACTTTTACCACTCATCTTGTATATAAAACACTTCCGATGACATTAATTCGAGAGAACAAACATTTACAGTCTCGAATTTCCAATTCAATAAACATTCACAAATTTGTATATAAATGTATTCAAATTATACAAGTTCTCAGAAAAGTTTATATCAATGAGCCGCTTGAAGCGTGATCAAATCAACAAACGTTTACGTACATTTGTTCGAGAATAAAGTTCGAATATACTTGACCGTCAGAATTAAAAGTCTGTAGAGAAGAGAACAGCTGTTGTAGCTCGCTAGGGTGAAAACGAAGTGTAGGATCGTTAGCCTTTCTCCGTTTGCTTTCAACTCAAAGAATCGATACTGTTAGGGAAAATCGAACAAGACTCGAGCTAAGAAAATCCGTATACCGAGTTGCTCCATGCAGCGAGAATCCATGAAAATCACTCAAAAATACAATCGTTATTGCGCGGATTATATTTCCTTCTCAGCTGTACTGAGAAAAATACTAGACCAGATATGTGCTTTAAATAGAGGTGACTATCCTTGTAGTATGCAGCTGGTGACGAGGGATGAAAAATGGGGCGGATTTTTGTGCCATTGGGGACGTACATGACTATCGATCGGGGAAAACCTCGACTATACGAATATATATTGCCTTCTATATTTTTCCTGTGTGAAACGTACTTTGGTATGAAAACCATGTGCTCTACTATACCAGCTGCAACAACTTGACTTTTCTCTCTCCTCGGTGGGTTCTATGCTGTTTGAATTAACGCCAGCAGATGGCGACAGTCATCTACGTGAATGATCAGAACCGACAATCGGAAGTCTGACTGGCGAACGCGGGAAATCGATTCTTCTGTCTTTTTTTTTTTATAGTCATACCGCAAAAACCGCATTTACTAATACAAAAATAGTCGCGGAAATGATTTGCTGATCGGAAATTATTTCCGTCAAATAAAATTCATATAAAAAATGGCTTGGAGTTAATTTATTTATCGGCATAAAGTCGTTAAATTCTCGCGTTTAATTGCCGTGGAGCTCTTTCATTATCGATCAATTAAAAAGACGGATTTGCGTTCGTATTTTTTTGCAATCCTTCTTCTATACTTTTACGACCATTTTGACATTTCCTTCAGGGAGACTGTAAAGATAATGTTTGCGCTCCTAGAATATCGTAGATCATTTGAGTAGCGTTACAAATTACAAGAGGCTGTTTCGGCTTGAGTGTACAACCGTAAAGAGATAAAAGATTTTACTCTCGTCACGGAAATTTATAATGTACTTACAAGTCCATCTAGATAGTACGTGAAAATTCGTCATGGTGGCTGGGACATATATTTTGTATATATATGCACTTATATATAGACGATTTAACTAACTACATACGTCAGGACACGTATATTTGACATTAGGAATGTCATCTGAGATTCTCTCGCAGTCGAGTGATCGATCGTGGAGTGTATCCAGCACAGACAGCCGATCTCTGCATTGCGACACGTATCGAGTTTGTACGAGAGGAACTGCACTATAAGTGCAGGTATCGTCGACGATCCGCAAATCTATTACAGCGATTTTCTTCACCGATATTGAATTAAATTTAATTGAATGTATGATGGAATACTTTTTATAATTTCTATGCCGAGACTTACCGGCAGCCACCACTGGTCCCTGCTGCGTAAAATTTGTCTCTGCTACCTTGAAGCACGGCGGCACGTCTGGTCTGGATCATCGAGAATAAAAATGATTTTTTTTTTTTTTATTAAAAAGGAAAAAAAATCATATCAAATTCTATTGAATGTATCAATCACTTTGAAAACTGTTTAACGGAGCACAAAAATCTTACATTGATATTAACGACATTGCTGTGTGCGACATTATCCAAAATACAGTGATAATACGTTTGAAAAAAAAAAAATGATTCTTCTAAAGTAAAGTCCAACGCACTTCTTGGTAAGGACACGAGGAAGGACTGAACCTGGTTAAAGAATACCACCCCAATATATTTCGAGTACCGGTCTCAAAAGCCGATCTATGTACAGTTAGGAATCGATGAGTGGGGTTAATCGAGAGTCAGGACACGCAGGACACACAAGCCCTGTGGTGGCGGAATCTTACTTGGATCAGGTGAATACTTCGATGACCCCTCCTCCGCATTGTCGCTGATCCTCTATCTTCGAACGGTGGTCGGTACTACAAATTCCTCATTATAATCCAAATTAATTCAAACATTGAGTTATGGCGATAGCATGCTTTCCAGTTTTTCTGCTTTTACCGATGAATTAATATTTTACCCGTTATAACGGTCCTTATACATAATTATTACAAACTCCGAAATTTTTGACGTACATATCTGAGACTCGTTGGGAAGCAATAAAAATAAATTTGTCACGTCGTACGGTTAATCAATTGACATTATATTATCCTTGCTCTTGTATCTCGTCTGAAATTCGATATTTCTTCGACTGTGTACATCTCGTTTTCAAAGAGTCATTGCCGTGCGAAAATATACACATATGAAACCTCTATAGCTATTAATAACCCCGTAGAGAGAAGTTTAATGGCGTTAATAATGGCCGTCTGGTGACAGAGGCGGTTGGTCTCGACATCTCGTTCTCCACCCATCCCCATCGCAGTCGTCGTCGTCAAGCTCGGCGCACTGTCGCCGCTCTCATTATGCATCACACGCGTTGCGCGTTACGCACCGTGAATCTCGTCTCCCGTACGTAACGTAACGTATCTTCTCACTTGGAACTAACTCAACTACGCGATCTCGATTCCCAGAGCGCGGGAGTAATGGACTCCGATGAATATTTCCCGTTAAGGTGCTTCAACCGTTTTGTTTCTTAATGTCACGCATATCCGCACCGATGATCCCAACCTCTACTGCAACTGTTGATTATTCTCACAGTATAAGACTGGAGATGAAAAACTAAACATTTTGTTTAGAACTAGGAAAAAAAAGAAAGTAATAAAGAATGGATTCTTGAAAATAAATGAAGACCGATTCAGTATTGACGGTATCGATCAGGCTAGCAAAGCCGTTATTGAACTGTTGACTTCCGGCATTTCCGCAGTCACACAAGAGACATCCGCGATCGCGGACGCACCTTGATCGATCGGGACACGGGAAATCCCGGCATCATCAACGTACACAAATATGTCGACTCTATACGTAATTGCATCATGGGCAATACACCTACGTGAACGACAGTAATGCAATCAAAAAAAGGATAGAAATAAAAAAAAACTGCAAGCGCGATCAGCGTGTCGTTGACCCGATTCTCTGAACGGAGAGTTCATGACCCGCTGCTGATGCACGAAGTGGCGAATGATTCTTATTCTGCACGTGGTCGACTCTTCTGTTCCTGCTGGATGTTCTTCGGCAATATGATGGTGAATTGTGGATTGCGTGCGTACCCGAATCCGAATGACGATTAGCGCAGTCATCGTTGCACATATGAATTTTATAAATTCTTTTTTTATCCTTTGGTAAAGAGATGAGTTCACCACGTTGGTGCAGTGATGGTCCGATTCTTATTATTCCGAAGGGCGATAAGACTGCACGACACGCTCGTTTGTTCGTTGAATAGACGTTTCTTGGTTGCGTGAGATGGTCATTTTAAGAATGCACTCTTAAAGAGTGATTCTTATTCTGGTCAATGAACCCCTTAAAGGACACTATTGTGTAGTCACTCGTGTAAGTTCCAGTCTGATCATCGATGGACATTATCGTGATTCATGTTCAGAACAGAGGACACTGTGCACTTTGCCTCCTATTACTCTTTATTGGTCGTCTTAATGGTTTCTCATCGTTGTAATAAGTTGAGTGAATTTTTAAGCAACCCTCGTCTCGATTCGTTGAATACGATCATTGATATCCTTGGAGGAATCAAAGAGTCGCTACCGTAATCAGCGTAACTCATATCGAGCAGTCCTGTAAAGGAGCAGCAGGTTTTAGCCCTTGACTAATTATATATTTGCATCCTTGGCTCCTGAGAATGATAAATCATCTTTCATACTGTTTCTTTTTTTAAGTCGAGTCAACGAGTGAAGTGTGACATTAACAAGAAACTGGGTGAGAACCAGAAAGTGCTGATGCTGTTCTTGTCGCGATGGATAAGGCGTCCGTTAACCCTGTCGGAGAATCTTTGAAACTTGTAATATATAGTCTGTGGCAGTTCGAGAGTGCTACCTTCCTGTTCTCAGACGTGGTCAAGAAGTGGTCGACATACACCGACACACGTTCTGCTAACCGCAACTTCGATTGCAACGATTAATCACGAATCCTTTAAATATATCTCTGAATGCATGCCGTTGGTATCTCCGAGAACGTCTTAACGAGTGTGCAATCGAGTCTTCGCGGAACGGAGATGAGTGACGCGGCTTGAGAGTTCCTGGTTATTAATTAAGCGTTTGACTCGTGGAAGATGATAAGCAAAAACGTTTGGACATTTAAGTTGAATGGTTTAAGCACGATTTACACAGTCATACTCCGGTTCTCTGTTGCAAAAGCATTGGCATGTCGTGTCATCATCATGTTTGTGGTGATGGATTTTGTGTTAAAACACTGTAGAAGGGATACGAAATGAAATTGTGTAAATTGGGATTTAATCGTGAAAGATGACTAAATGATTTTTCAAAGAATTTAAATCAACATATCTGAAAGTGTCGATAATGCACGTATCTAACTTATGATATGAAAACCGTAAGTATCTGCACCTCTGACACCTAGAATGACGTGTGAAGCAAAACAACGTTTTGGTAAATTTGATGGATATAATATTAATCATTGGTTGCAATGATTAATTAACAGTCAAACACTCGAAAGACCTTTGAAATTAGTAAAGCTAACTGTGAGATTCTCTCAGGGATTATCTCGGATGATGGCCGGTCTATAATATAATTATCATAGGCGCAGGTGTAAATCCGACGTGTACAAATAATTAAGGACCGGATAGTCGGGAGGTCGAGGTCGACGAGAGAGCGAGAACGAAAAGAATCTTCGTAATCCGCATCATCAGCAATGGGTGTGATCATCTTTGAAATGAATCTCCGGAATTTAAATTTTTACATGTAGATGTATATATTCGTTGAGACGTTATATCCGAGGACAGCTAGTTCCAGATTGCGTAAAAAAACTATCTCTCGTTTTGGTATTATATTACATATATCGTTCATTAAAATTGGTTTATCTTCGAAAATTTGGAATAACCTTCCCGTATGAAATCGACCGAAATAGATTCCCCTTCTAAAAAGTTGGTGAGATCGATTTTCTCGAAATGCGAGTTCCGATTCAAGTCTCTTTATTCGTGCTGTAATTGGCCGATTCGCGGTTTAGAGATACCTCGAAAGTTGACGAGAGTTTGATAGTTGGTAACAGCGCGGTTGTACCAAAATCGAGTTCATGGAAAATGGAGTCAAGTTTGAAAAAAAATTGAACTTTATCAAGAACTCAAATTTTCATGAATCATTGTCTTCATAAATGTGGAATTGCTGTAATTCGTATTGTTCAGTAAAACTCGTTAGTGTATCGCATTGCGAGACACGATGGGTTTTCGAGACTTCCCCTAATTGCTCGTTCGACCTTCCCCGAGAAGTTAACGTTCCCTTTCAACAACTATTACGCGGGTATAATGACAAGTTGTCGGCATCCAGCTACGTAGTAATTTATTCTAGCAAGTTTACCTTCGGAAGCCGCGAAATATTCAGGTGTTTTACCTTTTACGGTTAATATTGTATCTTATACATCCAGTATTTGATGACATCGATTATAATTTCAAATTTCAGTCACTTTACTAAACGTTATACAATAATGTTCTGATAACTTGACAAATTTGTTTGGTTTAAATGCGAGTTACTCGCGAGTAACTCGTTCACTTTCTTATAGATGCCTTCAACACATTGACTAGTGGGCGAAGATCGCGTTGTCTGCTGGGTCTAAGTACAGAACGATGTATGTAGGTATTCACGACGCTCCCGTTTGCTGGACGACGTCCAGATATTCACAGTACATACATACCAATCTCGCCACTGGTGTATAGTTTATCATTGCGTGCCTCGTTTCCTGAATCGTGACTTTCGGAATCCCAAAAGCTAAGTGACATTTCACGTGTCTGCCCAAGAGACACTCTTGGCCCGGGCCTCCTTTCGTTTCATTAGCGTATTCATTACTTCCTTATACACGAATGTCTCCAAACTTACATTAGCGTCCATTCCAAACAGGGAATTCATTACAATGAAGGACCTGGTGCAAATTACCTATGCATTTATTTTGTAGCAACATTAATCCTATAAGAATTTAGAGAATTTTGGTTGTAAAACGATTATAGAATTGTTAGGAAATGTTCGGTTTAATTTTGGTTTTAGATACTCATAATAACGTTATTGGGATGAAAGAGATTTATGTTTATCGTGATGAAATTAATGTTGGAGCGAAAGGGTTAAATTCTCCACTATCAGGATCAACTCTTCGGTATATACATAAAACGGATAACATATTTTCTTAATTAAGAAAACATGAAACTTAGTATCGCTGAAATGGTCCAAGACAGTGAATCCTTTCATGGTAGCGCGGCGTCTCGACATTGGCAAAGTTCGTATGGTCGGCACGATGGGGAATAAAGTCGGACGTCAGTTTCAATCAGTAGCGTCCCCCTCACTTATCAGCCGTTGGTTCAAACGTTGGTATTGTAACGTTTTTATTTCAACTGTCCGTTTTGGTCTTAAAATTTTTATGACGACTGCGTCGCCGAAGCTGTCGCTGTTGTGGTCCCCGTTGAAGATTTTGAAGCGAATTTCCAAGAACGAACGTCCACATTGCCGTCTCTTCCCTCGACTTTTTCAAGTGATTTCCTCCCTGTCGTGCTGCGTTCGTGAGACAAAGACAAGCTGCTTTCTCGCCACGTACCGTCGATTCTCTATACTTTTTTTTTTCTTTTGTCACCGCAACTCCTGAATGTTCGTTTGCCGCGTGATTTCGTAACGAGCGGACGCATAAAGGTAAACCGGATGTGGAGACGTAACTTCGAACCCCATCGCATACACAGTGTACACATGCATATTCTCATACGTATGCTTATATTTACTACGGTACGCATAAACATACTTATATTTACTATATATGCTGCAAAGGCATAAACCGCGTGTGTTTTTTCGACCACAATCTCCCACAATTAAGAAATTATTTTTTTTCTCTTTTGTCCACGTTTAGAGTCGGATTCCATTAGTTCGGTAGTTTGATTAATTAGCTTGTTCATCAATTACGTTTTATTACAATATTGCAACACACTTGATTATGAATAAGGGATCCTACCAACCATTATTTATTTCATACTTCATTTAACGTTGTTTCCTTAATCGAATTATAATATAGCAAAAACACTGAGCTATGTCGAATGAATTTTTAACACCAAGTCGAATACTTGGGACAGTAATTGTTCCCCAAAACACATACGTAATAAAATCAGTTATTCGCATACTTTCTACAGAGACTGACAATAATTGTGACTGGCATTAGTGGCTACTACTTAACCTTATTCATCAAGTATCATTTGAGCGATAAAAATTTCTATCTTTGCACGCGCGTTTTTTATTGCACGCGTAATCCCGAAGTTTCTGCTGACTGAGTAGGAAATTAGTTCTCTATGCAAGCGTATATGTATACGCAAGCAGCAAACGCACGCATTCCTCGTGACTTGTTTTACCTGTTAATTTAATATCTGGCTGGCGTGTATAGAGGACAGCGCGAGAGAGCCGCTTTGCAGACAAAACATAGCAGGGTATTAACTGCGCAGTTGGTTGATAACCGACTTCTCAGTGTTCAGCTGACTTTACGTACGTACGCACGCACTAACGCAAAACTCACTCAATGAACAAGAACTCGAACTATTTTTCTGCACTGCAAAAAAAACATCGTTTTTTTTTGTTTTTTTTTTTTGATTTTTTGCAAAGCGCCATTTCTGTATCTGTATTTTAATTTTTACTGGTGTATGCAACAAACAAAAGAGAGTAAAAAATGCTCATATAAATAAGTCGAAAAGGTCAAAATAACTATAATTTATTTGAAGGTAGTTCTTGCAGTATTATATATTAAATTGTTATTTTTACTGTAAAACGCTAAACTACTTGAGTTGTAGGATAAATGAAGTAAGCCAAATCTACAAAATTTTCGTTCTCGTATCATTAAGTCATTATACGCTAAAAGCACTTAATATTTGTAAATACAAGCTTTCGTAATCTTTAGTTTCGTTTCATATTAAGTTAAACCGGAAGTCTTTATCAAAACTGCCTTAATCTACCTAATCAATGTTATCGTCAATTATCAAAATAAGGTGGACCCTCGATGTGAGAAATGAATTGACATTCGAAGTAAATGAAACAGACATAGGTATATTTAACTCATCTATATATAGTATTCTATTGATAAATTTGGTACGTTTGTTTACACAATTACTATACGAGGCGGTGATAGGAGCGCCTGCGGATTGACAAACCGATATACACCGGTGTCTCGAAGGCAGCTGGCTGTATCTTTGGTACACCGAAGCCGGCACCTCGAAGTGGGGCCACGAGATAGCTTTCACTATCTCCGTCTCTCCCCCACGTGGTTGATTCCGTTCTCGGTCGCACTCGGGCACGGAATCCCCGAGACCTCGACGAGGAGAGACCGAGCCGGCTGGGTGGGCGGCAGTTGTCCAGGCGGCCGCAGTCTGCGGCGAGGCGACGTGCTCTACACGGCGGAGCGACACCGCGCGTTCCTCCTCGCCATATGCGCGTTCTTCTTGCCCATCGGAGTCTCGATCATCGCCAATAAATAATAAACACACTCTACATAATAATATTTATAAATAATTCAAAGC
>JABMBT010087010.1:0-10766 GCA_018906895.1 Odontocolon sp. PSUC_FEM 10030002
TCAAATATGTATTTATATTTAATTATCGAATCAACAATTTATCTTCGTGAAATATAAAATTTTACTGGACAAAATTAGATGTTAAAGAAAAATGTATGTTCACTCCACTTTTCAGGAGTAAATTATACGAGAAGATTATATCTATAATTAAATGATGAATAAATAATTTATCATCACCAGAAATGAAATTTAGCAGAGAAAATTGGATTGGGAAAAAAGGTAAGATGTGCCTGTAAAAAAGTTTCTTTATGGATCACGAACGAACTCGAGGACTCTCAATGCGAAAAGGATGGTCTAATATCTCACCAGTTCGTCTTTAAGACATCCTTGGACTCTGGGCCGAAGGGTGATGAGTTCACGGTCATCCCACGAACTCTTCGCCCTCGCTGCGTCGTCCTACTCGCTTTTGCCGAACTATACCGATATCGGTTTCTCATTCTCTTCCTATTCTTTCTACTTTCCTAAACCTATTATCTTGGTCATAAAAAACATTACATTCAGATAAGACGCAGCTCCCAAGTCACGTCGACCAATATCAATATTTTGCAACAATACCAATTTTTTTTTTCTGCTTTTCAAAACCAATAACATATTTGACACCAATTTCAATTGCCAAATATCGAAAATTACCAATCGTCTTGAACATACCGATCTAAGATCTTATCAATGTCTATCAATTTTCAATCATATTTCAATCACTACTACGACCTAAAGAAATCTGACGATAATTGCGAAATTTATTTGCAGTTATTAATGTACTTGAAAGTATCTCGTGAAATCTAATATTCCGTTGGTCGGAGTATAAACACGAGTTTCTCCACTCCCTTATCTCTTTTTTATCGTGACAAGGGGCTTTGCAGGTACGTTTGTCAAACGATGTTTATTTTTTCCTCTCGTTTTATCATCCTCGAGCTCTTTCTCTGCACGTGATACAAAGTTGTAGAATCTTCGACAAAGCGTAAAGCCGTGCTCGAGCGGGCGACTGATGATTTTCCGAGCGCATCGCGATCTTACGGAGTCAAGCGGAGGCGGAGAAGGGTGCGGCGTATATATTCAGCATACCGAGAGATAATACAACACTCGGGCGAGCGTGAGTGCCACGATAAGAATTGCTCAGCCAGGAAAATAAGGCGCGCGAACCTCGAGCCCGAACCCACGGTCGAGATTCGGAAAATATTTATTCAGTTGCGGTTGGCCATGGTGACCTTGACCGCCGAGATAACTTATCGTTTACTATTTCCACTGCGTAATGCATTTATATCGTGCATTTACAATGTATGCGAATAAATCGCGAAGGCGTGAAAGTGATACGTAAAAATACGAAGATAATAATAATGATGCATTACATTCGCTGATCACCGTGACCCACTATACTAAAAAATTTATCTTCTCGAGAGATGGATGAACAAAAAGAGAAAAATATTGCTGTTACCGAAAAAAAAAAAAAAGAAAAAATGAAACCAATCGCGAATCCGATGCGAAAATATCATCGCTTGCTCGAGGTTTATCAATTCGCGCCAGCACAGAGACCAGATTATTTATTAAATTGAAAATAACGTTGCTCTCGAAATAAACTCATTCGATAAGTTTCAAGTGGCACAGGGCGTGTGCCTATCTGTGTTTGTTCGAAGATTTACTAAACGGGGAGTCGCGAGTCACGAGTAATTTTTTTTTTTTTTTGTTTTTTTTTTTTCATTTTGTTTTTCCATTGATTGTTTATTATTTTGTATTGGGAATATAGCGATGCGAGTGTGACGCGACGAGACGGACTTCCTGATTCTTCGGAACACGTTTCGTCTCTCAGATTTTTCTCTAGATCGTTTCGAGTCGAGATGACTCGTGTTTCACCGATGCAAGCAGAATGTCTCGAGAGTCATCCGCAGAGCTAAAGACAGATAAGTTTTATCGTTTTGTGTTGAAAGTACACACAACAGAGATGATCATCCTTATTAGCATCACTGGCCAACATTACCTGGGCTTTAATATATTTTATCTTTTACTGCTACGCTGCTGCTACGAGTTTGAAAATTCCTTGCAGCCACAACACGATAATTGTTAAGAAAACCTCGTCGTAAAAAACTGACACTTGTATTTCGCAGGTTCATTCAGTTTGCATTTAAAATCCCGAAAATGAAACTCGTACGACAAAATTTATTTTTACCGATCCTCTCGTGATTGGATTCTAGTAGTATAAAATATTGTATTGAAGATTGTGTTACAAAACAACATTTTGCGTGTGTGTTATTGTCACGTAAGCTCGAAAACACCGAGGATGACAGACGTCAGTTTGTGTAATAAAACGTAGGATAAACCGTTGGTTTCAACTGCTGGGAATGAGTCGGAGACTGTCTCGATACGAGTCTCGAATTCGTTTGTCTCAAAGTTCCTAAGAATGTCGCATTATATCTCCATTCCGGTAGAACGACCTCGAGTATCACTATGTAATATCGATTACGTATGATACGAGGTTCTTCGAAATGCGAGCAATGAAATTCTTCGATTGATGGTATCAAGAAAGTAGTAGAATCGCGGAGTCGCGTGTACAAGCGACGAATCCGTAAACAACATGTGTCCAAAAGGAAAACGAATTGTCACAAATCCGAAAATTTCATGAAGATAAAATGGATAACGAATGGATAAACCGGAATTGTGAAATAAGTTATAAAATATCCGGACTCGTTTCGTACGGGAATTTATTCCGAGAGAACAGAAGTATATTAATAATTCAATTGTGAATTAATGGAAAGTAATATCGTCGTTGAAGCTGAGATGTCATAGTTAAATGAGTTATATTCGCAGCTGCGTAATCCCCTGACCCCAAAGATGGGGTAACCGGTCGAGAATGTCTCGCATCGAGGGATATAAAGGGATGACGAGATTTAACGTATGCTCGAATGCCTTCGTACGTTGGATAATGCGAAACGTTTTTCTGATCAGTCAAAAACCCGTAACAGAGTCTAAAGACGAAAGAGCTTGTTCTGGATCCACGAATTCGCCCTTTCGACCCGACCACCATCGTCGTATCGCATCAACCACGAGTAAAAGAGAAAGGATTCGCGTACCGAGCAAGATTTAGGATATAATGTACCGTGTACGTTGCCCTTGTCTCGTTAATTGAAGCCCATAAACTGGGAAGAATACTAACTTCCCTGAGGCAAAGTACGAAAAGCTCCGCAAGACCTTTCCGTCGTGCGAAACGCGAGAACAAAGAGGGAAAACGAATCGGAGAGTACCCGAAAGAACAAGAACGGAGAAAGTGAGATAGGATCCAACGCAATACGAATAAACCAACGTACCAACGTCGCGGAAACTTTACGATCGAACCTTGCTATACACAGTTCAACCCTGCGTTACTCCTCCCTCATCCTCACGTTATTTCCTCGACTCTCCATGCTTTTTTTCTCTGGCATTTACTCTCAGTAGCATCGTTTCAAAGCCCTTTTTACGAGAAATCCACCCTTGCGAAGAAAAGTCATTGCGAAAATGAGACGAAAAATAGTGGACCATTTTTGAAGACGAAGAGAAAAAGAATCAAGTTGAAAATGACGAGTATTCTTAAATTCAGTCGAAGGGTCATTATATTTTTGGAGAAGATTTAAGTTTTTATTCGATGTTCCCTCGAAAGGAAAGGGGAGAGATGGTACTCAGCGCTTTAAATGCAACCCAGCGTGGCGTGGTTCGATGCGGTTGGCCTTGGAGGCTGTTGCTGCTGCTTCTAAAGTCCCCGGACTCCTCTTCGCTCACTCGGTGGCCCTGAGAAGGTGGCCACGGTCAAGGCTACGGTGTAATCCCCCTTCCTTCAGCAGCTTCGTCGTCGATGCACACCGTTGCCCTGCAACCGCTCTGCCACCGCAACAGCAACAGAGCACTCCCGCATCATCGTCTCTCTCTCTCTCTTACCGCTCAAGGGGAAGCCTAAACCTGAGACATCGCGATGGTGCATTGAAAAAGCAAGGAAGAACGAGAGGGGAGAAAGATAAAAGAAAGAAAACGAAACAGTAAGACCAGTCGAAAGGGTGCATGAGACCCGGAGTCCCTCGGGCGAAACGTTACGATACCAGCCAAAGTACAGGGTCTGCCATAACGCAAACCTAACGTAATAATAATAAACGGAACAGTTTTTCAGATAAATCTAACCGACGTTACGTGAACAACTCAGTAACTAACCCTTTGAACCTAATTATTACCAACACGAAACCATAAATAGTAAATGGTGACGATTATGGAGTTTTAATAGATGTAAATGTCTAGGCAAGATACGACTGAATATGTAGATAACGCTTTAAATGCTTCATTATTTACGAAACACACATTATTTAATATTTTCCAACACAAGTAGAGCCTGGTAAAAAAATAACTTATCTACTTGTCCTGGGAATTTAATAAATTATTGGCAACAAGTGATGGTGTAAGTTTGCAATTGATAATGCACTAGTTCAACTCACATGCTATGAATCAGAAACATTCGTTGAAGCGAGTGCAGTTAATTTCCATATCGATGTAAATATTCATTCGAGCCAATAACACGCATGCACATATTAACAATTGCGCTGCCAATGCATACTGGTCTCTGGAGTCTTTCACGAATCGGCAGAGCCATCACGGTATTGGAACGACAGCAACTGCTGGAGCAGGAGTGCGATCACGAGCGGCAATGTACGATCGGATCATGAGTGTATTCGATAAACAGAAATAGGACAGGTTTCCAAGGCGAGATCTAAATATAGTAATCGGACGTGATGGTGGGCAGTGGTGGGGTATACCCGAGAAACGCAAGACACGGCATCTCACCGTGTCTCGATCATCGCAGTAGTCGAACTCGTAAAAGTAGGAGGAGTAGTAGTTATCGAGTGGAGTAGACGTGGTCTGGTCGGTCAGCCAGAAGTTGCAAGTAGCTCGAAGCAACTCGTTGTCACGACAATCCTGGCCGAACGACCTACGCGCTACAGTCTTCGTTCCACTCTGTTAGAACCTATGCGTTCATTCATACGTCGAATATTCTGTGATTGGCGAACACACACGAGTCATCAGCCCGAATGAACCGTAGGAGACCAATCGAAGCTAATAGGATTTCATGTTTTGCCTGAAACCACTTTCCAGGAAAAACATCTTATATACGTATAGTGAAGGAGAAGTATCCCGGGTGACTGGCAAGGATTCTGAACGAGATTCAATAAATTAACGAATGTCTTTGCTAATTTATTTTCTCACGTTTCGTTATCCCAGAGCCTTTGATTCTCTCTCCTTCTGCCTCTGCTGTCCTCCATCACCATCGGAGAGACCATTGGACAACCAAGACCCGGTCCAGTAGGACCGGTTCTCACGTCGGTCCTCCGCTTGTGGCCTCAACCAGCAGGACCAACTGGGACACCGAGATAAGGATGAAACGCGAACTGTGGTGGATAGACGGAGAAACACGACGTATCGATGATACTTGAATTGTCCAGTGCCTTTTCGCTCCGCTGTCTCGATTCGCATTAGCTCCAAGTTGTTGCCATCTCTGACATTTTTTATAACTCTGTTTTTTTCATCTGGACCACTCCCACTCTATTCGTTTCTCGCTGTTTAATTTTTTTTATCGACTCTAAATTTAATTCCATTACGAGAATGAAAACGGTCCGAGGCTCGACGTTGGGCATCGAACACCAAACGGGCGGCACACGCCTTGGCATTTCGAAGCTCATCGTTTTTGCGGTTAATACGGCAAGATTTACGAGGGCTCGTGGGCGCTCTCGTAGGTACGCCTAGTAAGCTCACCAGGCTTAGTTAAAATGAACTTTGGAGTTTTATCTCGGATCGTTCGTTTGCCCGCTCGCGGTTCGCGCTGTTTCGAATGATTTGTGGCAGCTTTTCCGCGGTTGCTCACACCCAATGAGCGAACGAACGACCGACGAAGCGACCAAGGCCCGTTAAGAACGAGTAACTTACAATTAGAACGGGAGTGTGCTTAACTAAATTAACTCGCGGTTATATCCCCGGCTGTGCACAAGCGTGCGAGACTCCTTCACAAATGGGCTTATTGCTCGCTGGAGAATTGGCGACTCCGGAACGCCTCAAATTTATACAATCCGTCTCAATTTTCCTGTCGTTGTATATAGAGTCGCTTGAGACCCTCTATATCCAACAGAAGCAAGGAAAAGCCCTTTCTCTCCAGGAAATTCCACGCTTGAAATTCCCGACAGTCTTTTGTCATCCAATTAGCCAACGGCAATGACAAATCTTGTCATTCCCGTTTCCCTGTTGAACTGCGCATTTCGAACTCTTTATGTAGAGAACGCTGCAGTTTTAAATTTGTGAAAGATTTCGTGCAATAAAAACATGCGTGCATTTCTTAACCGTTGGTTCGTAATTCTTCTGCATCGTACTGAACAACGAAAAAATGACCAAACTCAAGAACTCACCGTGCCCGGTGATCGCCGAAGAAATCAACCTTGCTCTTCTTCTTGACGATGGCCTGTGGCTGATGAAGAGGGCTGACGCTGGGCTCGCTGGTTGCCGGTGGTGAGCTGGATCCAGTGCTCGACGAGAGAGATCCCGCTCGTCCACGTCCAGATTCGATTATCTGGACGTCGCTGCCTCCTCTTCCGCCGCCACCGCCGCCGCCGTTGCAACCGACAGCATGATTTCCGGCGTGGCTCGGTGGACCCGCAGAGACAGCGAGACTCGGTCGCGTGTTTTGCCGATTGCGACGTTTCTTCTTCTTGGCCTCGTTCTCGTCGGGTCCCCGATTACCCGGCGCGTTACCCGGTCCCGGTGGCATCCAATCGAGATCCTTCTTGAGATGACCTCTGCCGCAACGACAGCCGCACGCTTTGAAGGCCAGATCGTAGCCCTTCTTGGTCCAGAGATTCTGATGACGCTGACGTTCTGACCAGCTGCGAGCACGGCCGCAATTCTTCAGATAAGTCAGAACGGTTTGTTCCCAAGCGTCGAAGCACTCGCGATGCATGAATTGACCAACTGGACAACTGTCATTGTTGCATGTCACTTTGACAGCATCCTGAAGGGAATTGATGCGAATTGGCATGTCACCGCGAAGACACTCCCCCGTCGGTGTGCAGCAACGCATCGTACTGGACGTTTGTCCATTGATCGCAAAATTATCGAGTGTCTCGTTGTTGTTAGCCGCAGCGACCTCGAGGAGGCCACCTACGTGACCATTTGCAGCGTGACGTCTTGGTGCCATCTTCTTCTTTGTTTTGTCTTCTCGCTGAAGGGCAGACCCGCCGTAATGAACACCGACAACCGTTTGAGGTAAGTCCCGAGCTAGGATCCTCCTCTTTGGCTCCGTGCTGACGACGTGCGGCTTCGACTCTTCCTCGAGGACGAGTCGAGCGAGGTATGAGAATACCTCGGACGCCAGGTGGTACTCTCCGATTTCCGTCAGTGTGACGATCACACGAGCAACTATAACGTTTATTCGCCACCACCGTATTTACAACGTTATCATTATTCGATAAATCGTCCAATGACCAATGATCTCGCGCCCTATCAGTTCCCATTCAGCGTCCGCGGCCGGTAGCCTTATGGGATTACGCGCAGCTGTTATACGCAAGTTGTTTACAAATTCTTCCTTTTTTTTCGGCTTCGAATTCAAAGATCAGAGAAATAATTACAATACAATTGCTTAGACGAAACAGAGACCGAAAGTACCCTCGCCGCACTAGGATACTCTTCGCAAAAGTTTCAAGGTCACTGTCGTAAAAAAACTCAACGACGAAAGATCTTTTTTTTTTTTCTCGTAATCGAAAATCTAGTGAATTCTATTGATCCGATATACTTCACGAAGATTACGATTTCAGAGTTGCTCGATTTTCGTTGTTAATGCAAATCATTCAATTATTCATTTCCGTCACGAATGAGAGTCTCTTAAAACATTACCGGCGTTAATTCTTCACGCACATCAGTTTTCTTATCGTTTTCCTGAATAACCGATATTCAACTACAGCGACAAACGCGTTGGTAAACTTCGAGACGCCGGCTACTACTGAATCCAGATCGAGAGCCGTGGCAGCGGCGCAGTCTCGAAGCCGGTGTCAGGTGGTCACGCGGTACCACGAACCAAAGTCAAGGTCGCTCCTGGCGAACGCTCGAAAGGGATCCACTTCCAGGCGGTACTCCGGTTGCACCGGACGACCGCGACTCGTTGATAACTGGCATAGAATTCCAACTGGAGAAGCGTTCGTCGGGAACGACGCACTAATGTCAGGGTCACCCGGCGGGCGCAGCAGCGCGCGCTCGCTCGGCTGGGGGTAATTTCGATCGAAGACACTCGCGCTTGTTTGCCACTCTGTCTATGTGTATTCCCTCTTCGTCGGACTAGTTCGTGATGTTTTTACTGCAGGTTCTTCTACCGCAGCTTCTCTATCTCTCTCTCACTCTCTCTCTCTCTCTCTCTCTTCCGTCCCTTTGTCTTCACCACCCCCTTCTCCTGCGCCCTTCGTCACTGGCAGGAGATATCAGTGTGTATTTTATACAATGTATATATATGTATATATATGTACGGCTGAGCCGGCTACAAGGCCTTGAGAGGCTTGTTTGGTTTTAGCACAGAGCAGCCGACACACAACGACAATAATAGAGGAGTCGCGCGGAACGCAAAACTCGTTGCTGGCTCTTCACGTAGGGCACACCAGTCACTGAGAGCAGTGGCTGCGACAGCGTGCCGGCACCGAGGCTCGGCGCGGGCGAGCGCGAAAGTGAGGCCCCATTGGGTGAAAGGGAAAGCTGATGGTGGGGGTCACGGCTAGCGCGCCAATCGATGCACGCCGTTCTCGTCCCCCCAAGCCGCTTCGGTTTGTGTATGTGCAGCTTTGCCGGCTCGTGCTCTAGAGCCTTCTTATTTACCTTCTCGCTCTGTTCCTCGGTCACGTTTATCTCCTCGTTGCAATGCCGTCTCTCTCGCTTCCACCCACTGCATCGTCTCGCACGCTTCTTCCACTCGTTCGTTGCTTCGTCTCGTTCTGTTCGTACCGCACCGGCTTTCCTACACATTTCTTGAATTTCCTTCTTTCTTCCACATGCTTCCAGTTCGTTCCGTCTATCCTTTCGTAAACTGTACTCTGCAGCACTCGTATGTACTACACACATCGACGCACAAGCGCGCTAGTGTGTTTTTTCTACACCAGTTTCGATGCTCTCGCACGAGACTTCGGCACAACAGAGAACAGAGAACAGAGAAGTCTGTCACTGCGAATTTAGGTCCTCGTGTACCGTACCACGAATCTATAAGGTGCGTCAGTGTGCGTGTATACACGTGGTGTGTAGAAGACTCGACAGTATTGGAGCGCATGTACGTGCAAACGGCTGGGCTCCACGAAAAATCACGTCTATCTGTCTCTGCTGCTCCTGTGCTCGCCTGGCCTGGCCGGCGTTTGAGTGCGTTCGTAGCGCTGCGTACGTCAGAGCCCGCAACGCGACGCCACCGACGCCACCCGCCGACCAGTACTACCAACAGTAGTAGTAGTAGTAGTAAGTAGTAACGGACGTTACCGCACAGCCGTACGCTATAGTGAGACACGTTCGCCTCGTCGAGACTACGTCGTCGAATTTCGGGCGCCTCGAGAGTCGCGTGATCCGCAACTTTCTTCGCACGAGAGCACGGAGGAAACTCTCGTGCGTCCCACCTTCTCACATATCTATACGATTATAGAACGATTCACTGTGAGAGAGCGTTCCTACATCCGTACGAAAGGGAAAATAATAAGGATACAATTTATTCGAGACTTTGGTTTAAATATCTAAACTTTTCAGTGGATTATCCGAATATTGCTAAGGATGTGTTGGTGCTGTATAAAAATAGACGGAGAGACAGGAATTTTGAATGTGATACTCTTGGAAAATTTCAAGGTCATCGATGGAATTATCTCGATGATGCTGCTTTTGGAGAATTTGTTTCACGGATTCAAAAATACTGAATTTTTAGGTAATAAACAGAAATCTCTTAAATAAATTCTGCATAATTACAATTCATAAAAAAACAAGGAGATATTTTTTTCACTGTTTTATTTATAAGTGTTTAGCATTATTATTGTTGAAACTACTTTTCGATAAGTTCACTATATTTTTTTCTCATTTTTATCTCATTGGGACACTAAAATTCGCATGGATTTTCAACTTTTGGATGTGACTGTACGTCAATACATCCTTAATCTAAAAAATCGTTGCTAGCTTGGAAAATTCCATATCGCTCGAAAAATAAGACCGAATCAAACATTATTTGTTTACACGACTGTCATTGTTTTGCATTGCACGACGTGCGCACAATGTTTGTCGAAAAAATGAATGAATCCGAGAGACGGATAGTGAAGGTACAAAAAGCAAGGAATTGCGAAAAATGTGTATAGAGCTCGTGAGCCAGGTGAACACGCAGTGGCACGTTATTACCTTCGGGTAATTGGATCTCGGTACAGACTTCGAGGGAGGTCCCGAAGAATAGGAAAGGGGAGAAACGTATCATCTCTTCGATATGTGCTTTCGACACGTTCGAGTTCTCCATTTCTGTTCTCCATTTGTTTTCTTCGTTTTTTTTTCTTCCTGTAACTCGCCCCCGCTCGAGTATTATGTATACATTGTGTACAGCTTGAAGAAGGAGTGAGATAGAAAGAGCCGAACATTCCCCCCCGTTGCCGCAGTACAAATATTTAGACAGCCCTGCGTGTTTATTCGTATTCTTTTCCTCCCTTTGTTGCGGAAAACTAACCGGATATAATATAGTGGAAAAGATTGACTATGCACCCATCACTGGAAAAACGACGATATATTAG
>JABMBT010087120.1:0-10762 GCA_018906895.1 Odontocolon sp. PSUC_FEM 10030002
TGTTTAAAAATCATTAGAATAATAATAATACAGAATGTTTAAAAATTTTGCAAGCTCAAAGATTAAGACTCTTTCTAAAGATATCCAAAATTGAGCTTTCTATCTTGGATTGTCTCTAGTGATGGAACCACCTTAAGCATGTTCTCAATGGATGTTTACATTTCCTGAAATAATTTTTCAACATTTCAATATGTTTACCTGCGTGAGGGTGCATGCCATGGGAAGGGGTAAAGCCCGGACGTCACCGACTTTCTTCCATAACGCAGAATTTGGCGCTACACCGTTAACTTGTTGATAAGCGTACAGTTGATAACTCGCTATGTCAGCGTACTGATCGGAAACGGCCATGTTCCACGACAAAACGATTCCTGAAAAAAAAAAAAAAAAACGTTCATCAGACTCAAAGTATCTTCGATATCGACGAGATTCGTTCGACTTACCATTCGAAACTTTGGATATCTTTAACGAGGGCGCTGGTGGCGGAAGTTTCCACAACGGATTCGACGGAGGATTCAGCGATTCTGGTAACGCCGCTGGATGCTGTTGTATAAATTTCAATGTAAACCACGTTTCCCAAGATATTGATATTGACCAAAAATGACTAGACTCTGTAAAATTGATCGACCGTCTTACCTTTAAAGCCTGTAAAGTTGCTGTACCTGAAGTCGGTATGACCCGGACAGTGCCGTTCGATAGTGTCGTTAATCCGGTAATTGGAAATGATGTTCTATTATTCGGCTGGGCGGGCCGAATCTAAAAAAAGACCCAAATTTCGCATTGGTACAAAGCATCAACTCAGTTGCGGGGTAGGTTGCGATCCCATTTTGTCATTATCGCTAATCTCTTGGCTTCGCACTCGACAAGTTGCCACCCACTTTTACTACGATTATCACGTCCTTTTCTTCTTTTGTATATATGTATTCTCGCTATGGAGAAAGAACCCATGGATCTGACACCTCTTTAATTGACGATATTTCTAAAAAAAACTAAACTATACACCATTTTAAAATTTTGTTGGCACATTCGTATTACGGTTATCTAAAATTTTTACTTTTTTAAAGACTTGGCGTCGAGACGCTACCGCGTCTCTTGATACTCTCGCTTTTTCTTCGACTTTCGAAACGGTAAAGACCTTTAGACAATACATTCAATTATATTTGTGTTAAGTTTTAACAAATTCGTACACAAATGATTGTACGGTATAGGGGGGTACTGGGTTAACTGGAGCACCGCCCAGGAGCCACGTCCCCTATAGTCCGAAACGTGTCGCAACCAACGGGAGTTGTTGGGAACCTAGGCTTCGATCTGGCTTGAGGGATCGGTGCTGCTTGGATAGGACGGTGTTATTTAGAATTTTCTTGGGGGTATCCCAGAAAGAAATTGAAAGCATTCGAATAATCTCAAAGACTCACCGGTGTAGGAGTTGTCGTTATGACTACTTGTCTAGGCGGTCCTACGCCGCCCTGCATTACATATGCTAATCTTGAAGCATTCATGTTGTTCTGAAATAACGAACAATCACGTCACATTCGATGATTCTTCCGTTGTTGGGAAAGATGGAAAAGGACAACTCACGACTAAGGCAGTTGGTGTCGGTTGACTCGAAGGTTGTACGACTCTGATGTTGGGTTGTGCGGTGATTGCCACGCTACCGGGTATCGTCTGAATTACGGTGTGATAACGCGGTTGAATTTTTGGCAGATTCGATGTGGAATCTGTACTCGCGGTTGTCAAAATGGAATTTTGAGGCACCACTGGGGCTGTATTGTGTAAAGACAAACTGTTTAGAAAACTAGCGGTATTTTAGGCGTGTCTCGTCCAATCGGTGTCTGGACTTGATTTACGAAATTTCATCATTTTCCCCGTTACAACTCACTTTTCGACTTATCTTCCTCTTGGGTGAGGTCGATGAGGTCACTGCTTTTCGTTTTGGGCATATGAATCGTGGGTCCTTGTTGCCGAATCGGTTGATTCGTCATTGCCCCATTCAGAACGATAGTTTGCTGCGGTGCACGAAAAGATGTACGGGATTTTTCAGTTTCCGTTTGACCGACGAGTTTCTGGATAAATTGATACTCACTTTGGATGTGATGAGTTGCTGAAGACTGGCCGGCTGAATTGTACAAGTGACCTGGGATGGCCTGGTTTCTGGAGCACCGCCGCCCTTTCCAACGGACAATCCCGCAGGTGAAATAGTGGAAATGACCGGTTGATTCTGTACCGGAGTTGAAACGGATGAAACTACCGGAACTGTAACCGGACACTCCGGTCGTCTCGGGGATCGTACTTTGAGGGTACGCCTTAGAATGGGAGTGGCGTTCGAAGAATCGTCTCTCGGTTTTGTCGGACTCGTACCATTCGTAGTCTGAGTACCGTGTTGTTGCTTCTGAGTTTGATGCAACTGACGTAAGTTTTGAATTCCATGGTCCTGAGACCAAGATTTATAATAAAGATCCATCTTCTCGGAGCTAATAAATATCAATGATACAACAACACGCCGATTGCCTACCGTTACAAAATTCACTTGAAGTCCAACCGATCTATTAATTTTTATCGGAGTTGCACATTTGTCAGGATTCGTGTGACGATCTTCGTTGTAACGACGCAAAACCAAGTCGAAATCTTTGACCTGCTTGGCGAGCTGTTGACATCTGGCACGCGTCGCCTCCTGATTCTTTTCCGACATTTTAGCTTGCTCTCGCAATTTTCCTATTTCGTCGCGCATCGTTATCGTCTCGACGATCTTTTGTATGAGTAACTCTTCGAGTTCCTGAATCACACACCATTTTCCACGTCATTTTGTGAAATCGAGAATAATAACGAGAATACAAAGACGTTGCGGTCGATCGGCTCATCGCCACGGCACTCACCTCTTGTGTCAGCTTGCACAATTTTCCACTTGCATCCCTTTGGAAAAATTTACGAACATGCCGGAGAGTTTGCGCCCTATCCCGAATTATCTCGTCCGAGTTTAACGAAATATCACCGTTGGTTTCTAGATCGGTCTTGAGTTTTTTTGTCGTACAACTCTCGACTTTCTCGTCCTCGTCCGTGTAGTTTCGTTTGAGGGTGGGTGGCGAAGCCGACCGTAAATTTTCGTTGTTCCTGTTATAATTAACAGGGACGTATTTCCCTGCATTGTCGCTGGACTCGGAATCGCTATAGTTATCACGAAATTCTTTACGTATTATTTCCTCGGCGGTTTTAGCTGTTCTTCGTCTTTGCCTAACGTTCTCCTTTTCTGAAAGGGAAACGCGGCTGTCAATAAACGAGTTGAACAAATTTTTGCAAATAAACCAATCAAAGACGGGCATACGACAGTTAGTACCGAAAGAGTGGAATTGAGCTTATTTGTAACAACGGTTGCATCCAACACCACCACCGCGCAATCGATAATTTAGAGGATTATAATCGTATTCGTCCAGGCTGCAGCTGAATTGATTCACGTCCGACAAAATGAACAAAGTGTAACAAAGTTTCGTCAAAAGAAGAAAAAAAAGGATAGATCTGTGGTGTGGCAGCGTTATTGCAGAAGCGACGAGGGGGGGATGTGGCATGCTCATGATATATCACGGAAATCATTCGGGTGGCAGTCGGTCGACTCTACTAAACACCACAACACTTTTTTCAATTGAAAATATCGAAAGCCTCTTGCTGTGAATTGTCATCAACACCACCGCGTAAGCATAAAAGCGCGGGTCACGTGCGATACGAGCTTACGAGTGACGAAAAACCACATTGAAAATAAGAAAAAATGGCCAACTTGATTTGTATCCTATCCCTGTTGAATGCCTACCTTGTGACTCATCCTGACTAACAACGTGATCTCGAACGGTATTCAACGACCTTCTGGAACGTTTTTTCTTGCGTTTTACAGGTACCTCGATAACCTCACAATCATCATTTTTTTTAGTATCGTCCGTCTCGTCAACCGATTCCGGTGTCGCTGATTTTTCTTGCTCCGGTGTCGGACTGACCGGTTTGTCTTTGAGCCTGTAACTATCGAGGCTCGTTTCCGACTCGTAGTCTCTGGTGACCGTCTCTGGTGCCGTCGTGCTATCGTTAGCAGACCGAACCTCTCCGTGCATTTCATCTGTCGATTTCATCTCTCTCTTTTCGTTCGTCATTGCGAACGAGTCCGCGTCGTCATCGTCGTCGTCGTCGTCGTCGTCGTCGTCCTCGTCGTCGTCGTCGTCGTCGTCGTCGTCATCGTCGTCATCATTTTCCTTGATACTCGGCTCAATCGACTCGTTGCTTCTGTTACATTGAATACGAATTCTTTTCGAAAGCTCCATCTCGTCGAGCGATTCAGCGTTTGACGTACGTTTCAGCGAACAATGCGTTTCCGGGATTGTATCGTTATCCTCTTTTGTGCCCTGTATTTCCATCTTTGTTTCGTCTAGCGAAGACTCTTTTAACGTTTTCGCTGATTCCGTATCCAAAATATTCTCAGATTTCACCACATTTTTCACATCACATGTTTCCGAAGCTTCCAAACACGTATTTACTGCGCACGTATTCCCTTCATTTTCATTTTCCTTATTTTCATCGTTCATTTCCGATTGTGTAATTGTTACCGCCATCTCGTCGGATCTAGTATCCTTCGCGTCGTTTCTTTGTACAGTTTCAATATCAATCTTCTCAGAGGATGGCGGTTCAGATTTTTCGTTACGAGTCTCGTCAGTTATGCTTTTCCCTCCGCTCTCCGACGCCGCGTTGTCCACAATTTTCTCCCGAGTATCATTTTTCAACTCGTTGAAACTCTTTTCCTCGCTAAATTTGTCAACGACGTCGTCATTTGACTTTTCTTCGTCGATCATCGATGAATGATCGGTAACATTTACCGTGTTGATGATACCTTCGGCACTTTCGCACCTGGCCGCATCCGCCGCTTCGTACGATTTAGAATCGGCAGTAGCAATAATATTATCCAAAGTGGTATCGAACGACGATGTACCGTTATTATTTGCACCGACAAAAGCTACCCGGGCATTGTCACAAATGTTTTTCGTAATGTTACTCATTTTTTCATTCTCATCCGTAGCTTCGGAAATTTCGGTTTTCTCGCTAATTTGTAAATTAACGTTAATCGAATTGACCGATTGTTCGACCTGAGAGTCATTTTTATCCACCGACGATGATTCCGTCGCTGATTCCGTCGCTGATTCCGTGCACGGTACCCCGATATCCGTTTCCATATTCAAACTGTCCGGTGGAACAACTCTCGAGGCCGATTCATCTTCCAAAGTCCCAAAGTCCAAATTGTGCGATTCTCTAACGTACGAATTATATCCTCTAGCGCGTCCCTTCCCTCCTCCGTAATGTGTGCTGGTATTGTAATATTTATTGTTATAGGGATCCGTCTCGTCGCGATATTCATTTGACTGCAAATAGCTTTGTCGCGTAAGAGAATTTCGATTGGGACGATTTGGACGACCTTGAAAATGACCGACAAAGTTCCAATGAGTTTTATGCATTTGCGGTATTGCGTTTCCTAAAGCGAACGAGTTTGTTTCTGGTTGCGCGTAACCACTCCCCCCCGTCATTTGTTTCAGTTTCCCGGTAGCGCTGTAAAAATTGTTGGAATCCGGAATAATATCGCTCGTAAAATCGTCGTTCGACATATTTTCCTGTTGATCGTTGCAATTTTTTTTACTCTCAACGTCATTATTTCCATTGGAAAGTTCTTGACCTCGCAACGCATTTTTTTGTTCGCAAGTATCTGTTGCAGGAACATCAGATCCCAATTCTGCAATCAACAAGACAACTTGGTCTTACTAAATGAAATCATCATTTGTGTCGATATCTTATTGTCATTCGATCAAGGCACTGTGATATTATAACAAATGAAAGCGTACTCTATTATCTACCGTTAAAACTACCGTTAAAACTCTCGTGCGACTATAGTCTGTCTAAAATGGTGACTAATCTTAATTAAGAATGTCCATGTAGATTGCTGATAAAATGGTCTTGGCTGAAAATCAATAGCTGTGGTGTAATTAATACACGCGTGTATGTACGATTGAGTAAGCATCGCGGAATATCTTGGACAAAAGAAAATGAGAAAAACTCTGAGCGACAAAAGAAATGATCAGTTGCTGCTGCAGCCTGGGTTAGAACGTAATCAACAAGATCAGTGGTGAAATCGAGTTGGAAAGCCCACATTGGTTTTTCGTAACTCGAATTTGACGATAAACGCCGAGGACACCACAGAACTGAACATTCGTAATATTGGCCCATGCCTGCGCGTGTATAATTTACAACATGTCATTTCAAAGCTATCAAATATGTTGTACGTCGAATAAAATTAATCATTAATATCGTGTCTCAATCGACAAGAGGGTTGCAGCACCAACAACATTGTTTGCTGTAACATGTGGCAGATAAAATTCCCGAAATATCGATAAAACCTGAATGTAAAATTTGCAAGATACAAGTTTTAACACGATCATTGTTGACTCTGTACCGATGCTTTTGTGAATCGGTATCAAAACAACATTTTCAATTGGGTTAGAGCCCTTGAATCCGCGAGACACACGCAAAAGTTGCGAATGGCAACGCGCATGATTGGTCCAACTCCTCCCTAAAAGCGTATCGATTTCTCATTCAAAGCTCGTATCAACGATTTTTATAATAAAACCGACTGATTCGCGACTGGACATTGTCAGCGAGATTGTCTCCTTCTTGAGAGAAGACATCTCCGAACCCGTGCGTAAATTCAAATTGACTTTCACTTCCTCTTTTGAGATGTTGACACAATGTGAGACAAAAACCTTGTAATTTCTATATAAATTTCATAACCTACCAAGCATGAACGGATACAGTACAATAATTCAAATATGTTTATATTTCAACGCCAACGTTTAATATGTTTTCCGTTGTTCGTTCCTGTCTATCGTGTCGTCAACACCGCCTTTCATTTTGAATTCAAACATCGGCCATGACCGTTGATAAAATGGCGCTTATGGTCGGAACAAAATGGCCGCGAGAACCGCGGCGCAACGAGTTGTTGTTGTTGTTGTTGTTGTTGTTGTTGTTGTTGTTGTTTTAATACAGCGAAATCTCTTTATTCTGTTGGAATCGAGTTTGACTTACCCATGTTTGTACCCTCTGGCTCTGATTTTTTACCGGTCACGTGTCCACAAGCAACCGATTCATCTTGCTCGGCCTCGTCATCTGAAAGTCTCAAACGCATACTGTCGTCCGAGAATGCATCTTCCTCGTCGTTACCGTACAAAAGTTCCTCCTCTTTTTCTTTCGTTATCTCTTCGCTCTTGGATTTAGGACAAGGTAGATTGGAGCAAAGAGTCTTTGATTCGCTAGCATGCATTGCAGTGTCAATTGCTGTCTCCATTATTTTGAAGCCAGCTGATGTTTGTATGCGATTGTAGGGTCATTCGACATGAGAATCCAACACTCGCAACACTGTAAATGCCCCGAATAGGAACCATTATCTGTACCCAAATTATTCGCTTAAAATTCCAATTCAACGACTCTCCGAACCGAATTCATACCTCGACATTTACCCATCATCATCATCATCATCGGCTCGACCGGAGCACCCTCTACATTTGTTCGATTGCGTTTCTCCGGATGTCAGTTGATTCAACGAGGCAAGTTGTTTACATGTACCAAACAACATTGGCGCAGGGCCGTAAAAACTCTTCCACGCCAGTATTGACGTTGAAAAATTTAGGAGCGAGTGATGGCGGATCGACTTTAGAGAGACTCTAAACTGGGTTCAACTCTGAGCCACCCGAACCACCCGACACCACCCGACACCGTAGTACCGAAACGAGCTTATTGCCAAAGAGAGGGGGATCGCTAGCGAATGGAATGGGGGTAATGTTGGGGCGTCGAGGTGGGGATACTTTGGTATAGTGGGGCGGAATCAACTCTGTATAGATCCAGAACCGAAGAGAACGTAGATCCACTTTGGAGTCTATCTAAAGTTTAAACTACTCTCCAACACGTCGAGGTATGAACCGCGGACTTGTTCTTGTGGAACGTGTCAAAATTGAATCCACTCCAACTCAAAATTCATGATTCTCTACCTTCCAAGGAAATTATTGCTATGGAGAGTAATCTTTATGGGGCAGTTAATGTCCGTTAATGTCCCTTCTTCCTCTTCGCAATGAGTCTAGAACAGAGAGAAAATCGGAATACGATAAACTACATTCCACGCGGTAACAATAATTTCGCGAATAAACCTTTTGTGTCAACTTTTTTGTAAAATGATACATCTGGTAAGATAAAACAAAGCGAAAAATCAACTTGTCGCTGTATTACTCGCGACAGATATCGATTACAAAAGAGATAAAAAGAAAAAAAAACAAAAAAAACAAAACTCAATGACTTTTTTCCTACATAAATAGGAGGAAGTAGTAACTTTTAGGCGGCCCAAGTTCCATCGGGATATGGCTCCCTCGAGAGTACTCGTATCAGCCGCCCCTGGCCCTGTGACTGCTAAAAACCAACCACGGACCGAACCCGGGAATATGTTGCCGCGACCATCTCATGCCGAATATATCCCGAGTGATCCATTTCGATCGAAGCGGTGCAAACACGATTTATCGCACAACTATCAATGAAATTTCTTGCGTTCAGATGCTACTTTTTCGTTCTACGGGGATTACAAGATACGACCCGGCCGGTCCTTACATTCTCCTATTATTCGCTCAACGATCTTTCAACATAGACCTAGAACGTGCGCGTTTGGGGATCAACTATTTTTCAAGTCAATTAATCGTTTGGGGGACAGCAACGTTCATGGGTCTCTTTTGTACTATTTGTTAATCAGAAATTACGACGTTAAGATGTCGTCTATAGTTCGAACCTCCTGTACCAAAAACCAATAACGTACAGCAAGTACGCGGTTGATCGATCAAGCACGTTGAGACGGACTTTCGCGTATTGCGTGGATTTCTGCTCGCTCTCGCCACCTCTGCGACATCTGCGCTATAAACGGTCCGCGTGCGTATCATAGCTCAAAAATAAAATGTCAATACAACATGCTCGCACAATGTTTCTATACATGTATTAGTTTGTTTGGGTTAGTGCTGAATATAGTGACCCGAGAAACCGTTGTAATAAAATCTAACTCTACTCCCGCGCCCCCAGATGGCGCGTTTGCTATTTCCCTCTGACGTATCAATAGTTTTCTTTTTTTCTTTTTCTCAGACATCGGTAACTGACAATTTTCTTCGAACAATGGTGGCTAATGGTGTTTCAACAAACACGCAGCTATTCCGTCAAAAACGAAACATAGATAAATAACAAAATCGCCGAATCTCAGGAAAATCATATCGCGGCCCCCCGCGGGCTGCGTCACCCCCGCTCACTCGTACTGCCAATCAATCGATTTTACGTGGTTGGGTTGTGACGTCGTTGCCCACTCTTTGTAATAAAAGGCAGATGTGTATTGCAGCAAATTTTGTACACCTCGGTCAACCAAATTCCTACCCGAAATTCGTTAGAATATCGAGCCCCAATTCCCTTTTTACATGGCCCGTTGGACGGCTGTGACACGGTCACGTGGTGACCGTCGAGCCCCGCTAGGCCCATTGCTCGCTTATACTATGCATACTATATGCCTCCTGCCACTCGACCCGCAAGATCGATAATTACGCTTTAAACTTGTAGAGCAATCGCAATTTTCATTACAGACGAAATCTCGCTGAAAATATGGATAAGCACCGTTGGGTCTAACACAAAACATTCGTTCGCGTCAATTTGCCCGTCAATTTCGTTATCCATGCTGTGTTCGGTCTGGTTGACAAAATGGTGTCTTGACATCGCGCGCCTATGGCTGTCGACCCAAATAAATTATCGAGGGCCTTCTTTTTTTTTCATTAGACATTGAAAGAGCAACAGAGTTTTACTGAATTACTAGATTTTAGACAGAAAAAAAAATGGCGATTTAAACAAAAAAAAAACACAATTTTGACGATCGGAGCAATGTGAAAAATGGGCAATTATATAGTTACGCACAGAGTTGACTGCCTAAAATAATAAAAAAAAAACATTCCTCAGGCAGGGTGTAACGAGTAGTTAAGATACCCGGAATTTGTGGCCCAACATTTCCAAAATACTTAACCTAAAAGACGTTGTTAAAAATATTGCCAAAAAATACACATTTTTAGTAGACGCAGATGCGCGCCTATGCACTTATCAATATCTCTATTCGAGTCCGATAATATTACATCGAATTAATAATATTCAACTCGTCGTCCAAACAAATTCGAACATGTTTCCAATTACGAATGTTAGTCGCCTAAGATTTCGGCCATGTTGTTACATCGACAAAGTTTTCGATTTTTCATTTTTTTTTTTTCAACCGAATATGTATCATCAAACTTACATTAGTTCAGGACCATGGTAGATGACGATGCACATGCCTTTCGATCAACAAAAACACTCGATGTTTGGGACAATCTCTCCAGAAACGAAGCGACCAATGCCGATACATCGAGCAACTTCAACACTGCGGCGAAAACAACTGACAAGCGCGGAATGCAGCGTTGCCAAGTCTCTTTGCATTGGCGTTACACGATAAAGTCTACGTACTGTATGTATTGTTTCTCGGGAGTATCTTGATCTTGGGATGTTGCACTCGAGCCGATATATAATATATTTTGCAATAATAAAACCGTTTCTCAGCAATTTCATAGGGCCCTTGTAATTTCCGATTACCTCATCGATCGCGTGTTGAAAAAAAAAGAAAAAAAAAGAAAAAAAAAAAGATTGCACCCGTTTCTCCAAC
>JABMBT010087231.1:0-10760 GCA_018906895.1 Odontocolon sp. PSUC_FEM 10030002
AAATATATATTATTATGCTTATAACAGAGAGACGATACTTGGAACGAAAAGTATTATATGGTAGCGAGTCTGATGTGGCAGAACTTAACAAAAATGTTATGAAACCTTTAATTGCCCGGTATTTAAGTACTTTGCCTACGGGCCGATACAGAGATGAGAAGCGACCAGTTGTGGCGACTAATTGCAAAGTTTTCTCTGCTTCTTCGATATTTCACAAAATGTCGTAGCGGCGCTGGCGTATTGTACGAAAAGTATGCTGCATGAGAGAGTAAAAGAGATAAAATATGTTGTTCGAATAAAAGATGCACGGGAGTCTAAGAGTTGTTTCGACGCCGCAGGACACAAAGTTTTCAAAGTGAAAGGATGCAGAAGAAGAGATGGTATTAGTGAGATAAAATGAAGAGGACAATTCACGGCAAGTTTACTATTTTCATTGCTGTATATACACACATATAGCTAACCGTTAATCGCGCCGCTTCTTCCTAAATGCTGTACTCCACAAACTATACGGTTTCCACTTTAAAAGCCCTTTATTCTTCAAACTTCCAACCAGCCCTCGACTTATCGAGTAACATCACAAACATATTCACATACATCACAATTATCACTGACATATGCATTATCGATGTGTTTATATCGTAATCAATTTATACATTTACATATGCATAAAACGCGATAATTATTAAAACCGTGTCGTGATACAAAACTAAGTCGATATTATAGGTTTACTGTGAATATTTCATTTACGTTTTCAGATTCACTACAAGTTCATTTGGTATGTAATTGCTATCAAGTTTCCAAGCACCAGGACACTAATGTTACAACTATAACAATTTCATGTTATTTAAGGATCGTTTAATACATTTTGTTCTTGTTTTCAGTACCTATAATTAAGTATTTTCATTTTCTATTCGTTTCCCAAACGATTATTCTATCATCGATTTTTGACCTTCCAACTTTTTGTCCAATAATCGATTATTTCAAAATCAATTATGGTTTTGAACATATTCCATCCCTAGCGAGTGAGAGAGATAAGAGGGCAAAGAGGTTGGGGAGCCTATTCGAGTGTACGTTCGTGCACCCTCTAATTGTTTTATTCGCAGGTCCGATGCTCGATGCAGAGTCCCCTTTTCAGCTCGATGGATCGTATCCATACATGTATACAGCAATCAATTTATTTCATGACGGTCGGAGCCATTCGGGTGTTTTATTCAACCTATACCACAATGTATCCGCTCCTGCAGCGCCTAATACGTCCTAATAGGTTAGAACAGGTCTGCAATACAACGAGGGTATTCCCTTGTTGCCATCAACATCATCGCAATATATCCGCAGTTCATGCGCAACATCTCATTTTCAACATATTCGTACGATTTGAAAACAAGTGTACGAAGTAGGTATATTATGTACGTGTTGTCTTATATGGCTTTCACAATGTTAGTACCAGGAGAGTATTAGCTAAATGCTGTGGACAAAATGATTTCCAGTCGCGTCCGTTCTGTTGGAATGCTCCGCATGCGAACTACCGGGTCTTCGAGATATTTCTCGCGTTCCTACAATATCTGAACTCTGTCTCACTCGTTCTCTTTCTTCAATCTTCTCTTCCATTCTGACCTTCCGAGGAGGAAACACGACTAAACACTCGCGCCTCACCTGCATTCCAAATCTTAATTCGCTCATTCCGTACGCACTGTCTATGCATCTCGTTATTATTAAAGCTGTACACAGTTTAATAAAATACACTTAGTTTGCTTGCAGATCATTTTTATAATGTGTTATGTTGAACGACATTATACCTTCGAGCGACATTCAAATCGCGGGATTCTTTTTAATGATGATGTACAGTTTGATTGACACGTGTAGCTTGCGGCTATTTTTCTGGCATGAGTTCCGGCTCGATTGGCGCACAGAAAACACCAGTAAAGCTTTATACGGACGTTAGCACGGTAAGCATATAAACGCAAATTGTGTGCAACTCAACAGTGACTAGGGGCAGCACGCGACCTTATACGATCTTGTCATTGTCTAGTCCAGATCCCCGTGGGAATCAAAAGTGTTCAGCAACGCCTGTTTAACCGTGGACCCACTCTTTCTCCTGCACATCTCATCTCTACATACTGCTGTAAAGGTCCTTAATGCACTGTTTGCTGTTTACACTTCGTACTAATGGCTCGGCTTAGGGAGCTTTAAATTTGTTCGCGGCACCCAATACCCAAAGGGGTGGGGGTGTTCGGTGAACCTCCTCCAGCATATAGATGCTACACATATTGTTCCTGAAGCAGTTCTTAATATAAACGTATGACAAACTGTCGTGTGATTCCTCATTTGGGAAAAAATGGAAACGACATAAACTCTGGCCACTCATCATTGATTGGGCACTGTGGTAAATATGCGCAATTGCTACATTTACCCTACAGTGAACTACCTATATGAGACACAATGGATGGATCAAGACGTGTCTCATAAAGAATCATTTGATATGCGGTTTGTGTTATGTTTTGAAAAGAGGTCTAAATAGTAAATGTTAAGGAGGCAAGCACAGTAAAAAGTATAGAAAAAGCTCTAAAATGATCTGTACGTTGCACAATGGATGGAACAAATTGTGCACCATAAAGAATCATTTAACATGCGGTTTGTGCTATGATTTGAAAAGAGGTCGAAATAGTAAATGTTATGGAAGCATGCACAGTAGCAAAAGTATAGAGAAAGCTGTAAGGATCTATACGTTGCTTTTGCACGGCGATTCTTGACTCTGCTTCGACCATGCGAAAACTTTACCCAAGAATCTAATATGATCCCTGGTACACACATTCTGGAGATTCCAGAGCAGCTACTGCGGGCATCGCGTATGCCCACCAGTTCAACAGCACATCCATGTTGTCAACGGGAAATCTACGCGACTTACCTATCTATACTTGCTGTATGGAACTATACTATGGCACACGTAGCACTATACTTTACAGTGTCTACTATCAGTGCGGCGACAGTAGTCCCCAGTGGAGAAAAGAGAGGACGAAACACCCAAAAGGTGGGAACGAAGCGAGGGAGACGATGCGGCTGATCGAGAGGGACAAAGGGCAGAAGGGAGTTGCTATCTTAGCCGCCACAAAGCAGTGATAACATTTTCCCTCCCGGACAGAAGCCTAGCAACTCTGTAGGCGACGCGGTCGCTACCAGCAGGTCGATATTTCCGCGGATAACGCCAACGGTCGTCACGGGCAACCATTTCCCGCCACGCCCACGCGATAAACATGGCCGACAGGGTTCTCGAATTCTTGGCATCAACAGCTATAAAGCTTGTCTTTCTCGTTCACGACTTTTGTCATCACCGACTTGCACTTATCAACATCCTTCAATTATCATAATATTACGAGTCATTAGCATGTATGCCTGCGTCATAACGACACGATGGAGCACCGATTATGCCTTTATTTCAACCTCATTGTCATGCCTTAGCTGACATCAGCTTCCCCCCAGCCTCCCTAAGCGCATCTACCCACTTTGCGCATCCATTCACTTTTTAATCATATTTTTATTTAGATGAGTGAGCTGTTTTTTTTTTCTTGTACGCTGCTGTCGAAAAACTTGCTTACGGTTATAATTATTTTCGTTGCATACATAACGAATTCTGTTATTTACCATCTTTGAGGAAGTCGAAAAACGAGAAACACATTGATGTTTAGGAAAGCGTGCAAGAAGGATCGTTAGTAAGATATTAGCTCTCAATGTTGTTCGAATTCGAGATGTGGGATGATGCTCGACGTTGTTCGTTCGTTGAGTCCTATTTATGGGTATCGTTTGAGCTGACGATCTAACGCACACCCTTTTAATCGTTGGGTCGTCAAGTGTGTGTGCTTACGGAATGTAATATATCCCGGCGAGACACGTGACTGGTCGCGTGTCACTGAGTGTTTGTTTCGGTTTGTATTGTCACCACCGCGATATGAGACTGTACGTCTTTCGAGCTTCCTTTTGCCAACGTTTTTCCCCTCCGCCCTATGATTTAAACAATTCTCCGCTTCATTCTCGTACAAGTAAATAATGTGGAATTAAGGACGTTAACGATACTTTTTTATATGTGCAGGGATTAAAGAGTTTCAAACGAGAAAAGTATCGGTGTTTCGATTTTTCTTCACGGTTTTGTTTTTGGCTTTTTGAATTCAGTTTCTATAAAGAAATAAAGATAAAACTGTAAAATTGCACTAAAAAAAAAGTCATGCATTTTCACCAAAAACGTCATTGAGTTAGTAGGAAATTATTTAACCCAACCAAATTTTAGTCGGGTCAATAAAATCAGAAAAACTGAATGTTGTTATAGAAGAGTTGGTAATGATATATAATAGATTATTCGCGAGTACAAAAGGCGAATAATGATACTATGGTAGATGAACCGTTATTCCAGAGGTGCTCGAGAGCTTGGAGATGTCGGGGTAGAAAGGAAACCGGATACGAGCGCAAAGTGTAGAAGCTCGTGTTGGAACGCTGAAAGACTGAGAAACGTCAGAAAAGTTGCATCAGGAAGAAGGAAGGGATATAGTGACGAGGCGGTCGTGCAGCTGTTATCTCCGCATCACGATCGAGGAATGCAATATCGTCACCCCATGCGACAAGAGTTGCCTCCGTATCACCACGCTTAGATCTACCCAGGGACGAGAGGATTAAAACGCAATGAAAATCCACTCATTCTCTTCCCGCGTTCTCCCCTATGAGAAAGAAGAAGCGCGAAAAGCAACACCACGCTTTCGTGCCCCCTTTCTTATTCCATGGACCCACTTTCCATGGAATTTTTGCTTATCTTTGTAGTTTTTGTCATTTTGATCGACGAACTGAGAGTCGCAGGTAGGTCATCTCTATTTACCCAAATAGCACAAAGTTTTATAAAAAGTCAAAAGATATCTATTTGGTATACGAAAAGATAGTTCATTTCCCTCCGAATGATATCTTTTGGAATTGGATATGATTTAGGCATCCTTAAGACATCCAATTCCAAAAGATATCATTTGGACGAAAATTAACTATCTTTTCGTATACCAAATAGATATCCTTTAACCATTTAGAACTTTTTGCTACTTGGGTAGTTTAAATAGTTTGAAATAGACACTATTTTTTGGTTTTAAATCAGTCTTGGAAAACTTCAGTCGATTGACACTTTAAGGATGTTTATAGGAGGTTTTGGATACGTTTGCGTAGGACTTCATATTATACAAAAAAATTCAGTCATTCATCGACTAGTTTCATAAATATATTCTTCAGAAGAGAATGTTCTTTTAGCATAATTTATTTTTCACACCGCGTGTTTAATGAAGAGTGTAAAAAATGGTAAAAGAATCTTTCAGTTGAAACAATTCTAGGGCAATCACTAAAAAAGCGCGTGCGGTAACGCAGTGCGATGTACCCTAATAACTCTCATAAATCTCGCTGAAATTAAGTTTTGAATGGCGTTGTATCTTCTAATATACATCATAATCGAATTCGTTTGTAAACAAAAATTTGTCATTTTGACGGTCTGTTCTCAAGCATCAATTACGTAGGATAGCATATGGGATTAAGGTTATTAAATAACATTACACACGCAGCAGGGTGAATTTTACACTTAAGTACAATTTATTATCATATTATCTTATAAATCTATCATTTCGACACAGTTTCACTATATAATATTTGTAGGTAATATCGCGTATATATACGAATACGGGCATAATGCTCACATCCATTAAATTTTCCTTCGGTTCTTTTTTTTTTCCAATATTTCATTCGATATACATATAGTACGTTCATTAAGAAGGAAGTGCACGGTGGGTTTGGGATATAATATAATCGAGGGTCTCTAAAATTCCGTAGATTTTCTGCAAGTTTTCAATTTAATCTCTCAAGTATAATATTCAGTGCAGCAACTGTCGTGATCTATCTATCCACACGCGTACCATTCATATCATTTAACTCATTACTTTCATATCTTTAGTGCAAGTGTGCGATATAAGTAACTATATGTAATATGTATACTATATGTCGTCGTATGCGTCGCATGTATAATAAGAAGTAAAGCTAATACCAGTTACCTTATCATATGTACACTAGCATGCTTTGCCAAGGAATAGCGCGCGACTCATATTTTCCACGCACGCAGGCAACAATTAAAACGATCATACCGGGCAGCACCCCTCATCCCTCTGGCTTTATTCAACGCCAGAGAGAGAAAGAGAGAGAGAGAGAGAGAAGAGAGAAAAAAAAATCCCAACAGGCCAAAGAAGAAAAAAGGATCCCCTCGTAAAATCAAGTGCTATGCACACACGTGGGATCGGCGCTGCTATATTTACAGTGCTGTTATTGCTCTATGCTGGCTCGCAGAGAGAACCTACGCCAAAATCGAATAAACTGCTCTCTCCTTGGTTCGCTTCACCATCATCAGTCGTGTTTCAGGCCTTCGACAGATGAACCATCCAGCCACACGAGCACATCAGCAATATTCTATTATAATCTCATGCGCCGTTTACGTATCGTCCGGACAATGCGACGAGAGTCTGCCACGCCATTTGATATTGTATGATTTAGAGTTAGAGTTATTTGGATGGAAGGTGACTCCACGAGAGATCTCTTGCGTCATTAGACAAGTGGAGAAAAAGCTGATGCCTGACTCCTGATCTCTCGATGTTCAGACGGACTGAGATCCAGCAATCCCCCGACGATACTGTGCTCCGAGCTTCCTGCTTGTTTACCAATCAGAGCGTCTATACTGAAACTCTGTTTCTTGTCGAGAACCGTCGACGTCCTGCTCGAAGGAATGGAAATCCTTGATCCTAGTGTATTGAGATTTTGATGTTGCTGGGGCTGATGATGATGGTGATGATGATGCTGAAGTTGTCTGAGCGGTGGTGCCGCAATCGGCACTGGTTTGTAGAGCGGTGGTGGCGGTTCGAGGAAACCACCGAGTTTGAGAGCTTCCAAGGCCGAGGGCGGAAAGTCAAGGAGCGGCAAACCCGGTGGAGCTTGCTGAGAGAGATAAGCAGCAGCGGCGGCAGCCGCAGCCGCCGGATAGTGAAGACCCGGTGCTCCCGGGTGTCCAGAAGCACCGGGACAACCACCCCCACGATCTCCGCCACCCGCTCCGGGACCACCGCATATCGCGAATGTTGCCATGATCGCTCGATCTCGAAGAACATAATGAGGAGGTGGCCTCTTGTATCTCTTGCGTCGTCTGAGAAAGCTACCATTGTCGAACATATCTTCGGCAAGGGGATCGAGTGTCCAGTAATTGCCCTTGCCGGGATTGCCCGGTTCTCTCGGTATTTTTATGAAACAATCGTTCAATGACAAATTATGCCTTATGGAATTTTGCCAAGCTGGAAACTTGTCGTGATAATAGGGAAACCTCGCCATGATGAACTCGCAGATACCACTTAACGTTAATTTCTTCTGAGGCGATTGGAGTATCGCCATTGTTATCAGGGCTATGTAAGAGTACGGTGGTTTTATATGTGTACCCGGTAATTTGTTGTCATTGGAGGAATAAGAAGATGACTGCTGTTGACCACCGGGACACTTGCCGTTTGACGACGTCGATGAAGATGATATCATCGAGTACTTCCTCTTGATACCTCTACTCCGACTTCTCTGTAATTCTGGTGATATTGGTGCGATAGGCCGGGCTATCAGTGCATGATGCTTATCCAGACTCACCGGATCGACGATCATGCTGTCGGAATCCCGGTCGCTGTCCGCGCACCCGTCGCACGATACGTTCGACATTATCATCGAGTTTACGTCCATCTTCATTAGCGTAACATCGAACATTTATCGAATTTATGTGACTCGACTATGATCATCACGACCACCAACCACAATCACAAGGGACACTGGTATTGTTACCGGTTGCTTAGAAGACACCTCCGGATTCAGCACTCGTAATTCGACGTTTCGTTTGATGCACAAAAACAAGTACAACGAGTCTTTCCTTTGACTTTACACATTATCCCCAATGTCTATTTACGTCCGTATGATTAAAGATTAAGCCTTTACGTATTCCAGGCGTAAAGTGAAGCTTGTTGCTCTAAAACCGTTCCAAAACAAAAACCGACAACTGCGAACTTTCCTTTGGCCTTGTCACAGAGGTGCTTCTGCTGTTGCAGCTAATGCAACTGATGTCGTCAGCTACCGAGTTATCTCACAGAAACGCTATCGGCCTACGCTAATAGTTTGTATATCCTCAATGCTTGCGATAACGAGAGCAACCGCGGCTGTTGTTTCTCGCTAACCTCTTTCCTTCTTCCTTTCTCTCTGGCTGTACTCTTTTCCTTTGTGGATTTGCAACTTATTGACAAAGCTCCGCGCATCCGACGCCTAATTGAATCTATCAGCACAACACTGTGCTTCGTTTTTAAAGATGTATATGATCGTGGTGTCGAGAACTTGGCACTTGTTTACCAACCTGTCTTCGACGAACCGGCTGTTCTCGCTTGTCAAGGCCAGTCCCGAGACTCCAGCTGATGCGGGAGGCTCGTGAAGCGGAATGGTGCATCGCCGTCACGGCAGAGTTCTTTTTTTTCTTATCAAACCTTCATTCAAAGATTACTCGACTTCACTCGTCAGTCGATATAACTTTCCGTGTGTTATTTCTTCGGTCGACTTTGCCAATTCCTTGCGCCACACATGTTGTTCGGCGCAATGTTCACCGGACAAATCTGGACAGGATTGTTGGATAAAGTTGTTGTTTCGATGAAACGTTGGCCAATGAAAAGGTCAATCCTTGCTTGAAATCATCGCTCAAACATCGTCGACACTTTCGAGCCATTGAACTTTCACGCATGCTTAAATTATTGGATCTCTCTTCACCAATTTCCAACACAAAACACTTTCTTCACGGATGATTTTGCTCATAAAGGTATCTGTTTACCTTTCATGAATGAAGATACAAGCAGAACATTGAATTAACAATGATCAAGTCGCGTGGGTCAACCATCTCTTCATCGCTTCAGTTAGAACCAAAAATTTAGTCACGTGATGACTGAATTCGGCTTCTACAGTGTCAACTATCGGTAGCCAATTCACCAGTTGAAGAACGACGTTATAGCGTAAAGGAACAAACGAAATAAAGTCAAGTTTCCTGATTAAAACTGACGGATCTACAGTCTTGGCGTTGTTTAAGAGAAAAACCAATGCCGCGAGTAAACTTGCGTGATGGTTACTCGTAGAAAATATGGATAAGAGTTTGATGCGGTGTGTCGCGAGAGAAGGACTGCCACGGGGTCCTCGCGAATTGATTTGGAAGGCTCCTTCGTTGAGGGGCGGGTTCGAAGGGCGGGGATTGCCATCCCCACTATTGCATCAGTTCGTCTCCCCTCGTCTAACTGTTCGCCACCCCCCGAAGAGGGTTTTACTGGCGCCAGTTCGCGGAGGGCGCATGGCTATGTAGGTAGGTGTACGTATCCGTCATGGTCCGTTCTCGTCAAAAGACGACAGAGGATGAGGGGTCTGAGGGACCGAACAACTACCCCTGGGTGAAAGGTGGAGAGGGGGTTGACGCGCAGTAGTTTGTACGCGCGGGCGGTGCGTCAAGTTAGGAAAATAGCGGGATAGATAAAGGGGACCTCCGTACGCTCAACGCCGGAGGGTGAAATTGTAACACTCGAGGAGGATGGCAGAGCACGCGGCTTTGCTTTGAGCGAGACTCGAGACTCCCGAGTTTGCCCCGATGAGCGAATATCGCCACCACCATCATTCCGCCATAAACGACCTCCGTAATGCACCCTTGTACGTTTTCCGTCATACTGAGAAGCCTAAATCAGCTACAAAATACAACATTTTCACGCTGGACAGCTGACCACCCGCTACATGCATCTAAATACCAAAGTAGAAAAAAACTACATTGGAGTCGGGTTAGACTTTCCTCATTTTGTTCGTACTCGGAAATCATTTTTTTATCAAAATTATCTAATTGAATGTGTTTTCTTTCAGCATTTTCTCTGTTATTTATATAAAGAAGGTTTAGTAAAATTGAACAGTTGAATGAACTGTCTTAAAGTAAATTTTCGAAATTTTAGTATCCGGTAAGGTCATTTTTGCCCTCAATGAATAGTCATTTTTCATGAAACGCCTACATCCTACGTTTTCGTATGTTTTCTCTCCGTGTGTCAGAACTTTGTCAGAGTGGAATATGTTTTTAGTCGTATTGAACCCAACTGGTTCCAAATTTCGAATTTACCTTAAGAAACGTAATAATCTAATCGAAGGAGGTTACGCGACTTTTATAGTTGATGTATCGAGATGATTCGTTGTTCCTGAGGAGTATAACAGGCCATCATCATCCTGCAAAATGAAACGACAGAGGGGATTACACGCAACAATGGCATTGCAGTAGTTCTGAAGAGTGTCAAGAGGTCGCAAGCTCCTAATTTGTCGAGTCTGCCTTGCCAGTTCGAGACGGACAATAGTGGAACGCAACCAATGACGACGACACACGTAACGCATCCCACATTTTCATCAACTCGCTTTGTGGGTTACGTGTTCTCGTAAACGTAGCCCATTTTCACGCCAATTTAATCACGAGATACGAATGATCTCACCAACAATCACGTGTATCAATCTTTGTGTCTTGGACAGAAATCAACATGAACATAACGGTTGAACCGATTAATAAAAAATAATCACCGATTACAATACCGCAAGTAGCAATAATTACAACCGCACTGAGAGAAAAAAATGGTATTTATAACTATAAAGTGACAACTCGAAATGTTAAATTGACGCAATTAATTTTTTATAGT
>JABMBT010087232.1:0-18756 GCA_018906895.1 Odontocolon sp. PSUC_FEM 10030002
ATTATTAATTTATTCCACTCTACGCACGGATGGCCCTAAATAGAACAGACGATCGAACAAGAAAGAATATTTAAAATCGAAAAATATACATTTCCATTGACAGCAGATAGGTTACAATGAGATTTTGCATTATTTTTTTTTTGTTGAAAGACATTGAGAATGACGTTATTATCTTGCGGCATCTTTAAGTGCAACATACAATTTTCTTCGGACGAGTTAATAATGTCATCAATTTATGCCGGTGGCAGTCGTAGGAACAATGGAGAAATTAAATGCAAATTTATCGACAAGATATTTCCAAAGATTGAGAGACATTGTGATCGAAGACAACGGTAATTGCGTCGTTGATGGACGCTCACGCAGAATTTCGGCGCACCTTCTAGACAGTAGATTTGAGCATCGCCTTGTAAGTAGATGCAGACAGACAGACAGAAAGAGAGAAACAAGAATAGCCTTCACGTGGCACGAGACCGCGAGTGAGAACAGTCTTGATAGGCAATGGACGCAGATGCGTGCCTCTTACTGCTAACTGGATTTTAATACGTGCCATCAGCGATTCCGAAGCCTTCATTCAATTATCCCGCTCTCACATTAACTCGGCTATCTTTTGTTTCTGATCTCTGTAACCCGTAAGCAGTCATATTCACAACTGTATTATATTTAGAATAAATGTACAGTCATAGTCAAAAGTTAACAAGTATAACGATTATGACTACAGCCCACTGTTAAAAATTCGTAACTTTTTTTTATTGCGAAACATAGTCCGAATGTCGCATACAGTTTATTCTCGGTGATAGCTCTGAACAGTGAAAAAGGGGGAACTGACATGCAACAACACAGCTGTTGAAGTTTGAGGTTTGAACCCCAAATGTAATAATTACCATGCAATCATCGGTGACTGAATTCAGTAGTTACCCGAAAGTTTGAAACCTAAAATTTGTATCGGATTTGCGACAACTGAACAGTTTGTGCGGCAGGTATTAAGTTAGCAAGTGGCCTTTTAAATTTTATATGAGAAATAATGGGTTTCTGATATGATTGTCAAATTCCTAGAAGGGTCATTGAACTTGATGAAATTCATTGTTGATCAGCACGTTTCGTCTAGACTTGGCAGATTTATATTTTCCATGGATACTAAAAACCCGGAACGTCCTATGCAGTTAGGGTTGTCTTCTAAGATCCCACGGAGTTATTTGTTTTGTTCGGTTCATACCAGAACTGTTGACAATTGTTTTTGACACTTATTATTGCATTCAGGCAATACAGGGTATAATGATAGATACTCGCAACTTTAATAATATGGTGGCTGGTCACTGTATCATTCCAACTTTTTAGAGACAAAGACAGCCCTTGTACAGAACAAGAGAGGGAAAAAAGGAGAAGGTGGGAAAGAATAGAGGGTTGTCCGAAGCGAGTACACTGATTCTTTCAAGTATCGCGAATCGATCGGCGCCACGTTGGAGGTCGGGTATGGGCGGACGAGCCGCGCGGGGTCTGTTCTGGCCCATTCCCTTGCGATCTTTGCAGTTCTGCTGGTGTGGGCTTGAGTTGATGTTGATGCTGGTAAAGCAGCTGTAAACGTTTTCGCCTCAGCACGTCTCGATATTAGAGCCTTAATTCTGTCTACACGCATCTAAGAGGCCAGCAGCCTCTATCACAATGGACTGGCGCATGGACCACAATAGACTGGCGTGTCTAACTTTTATAGAGTTCCGAGTGCTGTGTGCAGTTCACCAAAGTCACAGAAGCCGCCGACAACGTTATATGAATATAATATGGTGTATTATAAATGCGAAACTCCTCGCAACTCCATGAAAATTCATACAGCCCCGTTGTGGTCTTCCAGCGTTTGAAATCGATCCACATTTGAAAATTTTCAATGACATTGTTGGTTATGGTGGCGTACAGTAACTAATCGACTACCACTTCACACGATTCGACACGGCACCTCGACGGACCCATTGGAAAAATATTTAGCAGCTACTCAAGCCATCTCGTATACCACCTCGAGCCAACATACGTTTTCACAATCTATATGATTCTGCTATACAGCATCACTCTCATTCGACAATATGAACTCAATGAAAGCCGATCGTCCCATTCGGAAATGTGCGAAAATAGAGACGTCGCATTTTCCTTCAATTTGCAACGATCTAGTGGTTTTGAAGGACATCATTAGTGAAACATACTTTTTATGGAACTTGCGACAATCTATGACAGAACCGTCATGAATGCCATCACTGAAGATATATTTCATCATATTATCTTAGGAACATATATGCAAAGTGAGGCCAACTGTTTATAGAGGAGAAGCTCGAAAGTGAGCAGTTTCGTTTATGAACCAAGAATTGATGAAGGCTTTTCAAATGCTTTCCAATGTTCTGATATATTTAATAAGATGAGGTTGTATCAAGACTTGGCGACTTAGTAGAAAAGACTTTTTGACTATTGATTCAGCTTAACAAAAGCGACAAAAGGGGAGCTCTGCTGGTGGAGCATTTTTTCAACAACGCTTCGACCGTCTAATTTATCACCAACGTCGACTCTCGCCCCAGCTAAATCTTCGTGAATATATACACGTTCTGTAGCGAAGAACTCCTGCGTCAGTTTTGTCCCCCGCGCCGCAACGAATCACTTCCGGACGATCGAACACCGATTTCATCCTCTTCGCCCATCCATCCCCTTTCCGCATAGGATAGTGGGTACGCAACCATCGGTAGGGTGACGTTGAGCAGCGAGTCCTGGGGATCCAAAAACCCGCTACTTCTCCACCAAGCAAACGAACCCAACGCGTCGTCTCACTACGGCGTTTTATACGTTCACCAACGAGATAAAGCTTCCCGACCTCTCGAGGGTGCGATGTTTTCCATTCAAGTATAACAGATTTCGTAATCGAATGCTATTTAAAGAGACAGAGCTATACCCTCTTGCAACAATTGATAATATGAAAAACCATTGATCGTGTTGCGAATTTTCTCATAACATGACAGATATATTTATTTTCATTCGTGCAGCGGATTGTTTTTTTTATAGTTTCTGCAGATCTGATCGAAATGGCGAAAAAACTGTTTTTTCATATTCATCGAACTTAAGAAAGAGCGCTGCAGCGCTACTTGACTCAAACGCTGTCTGGGGAAAAAATAATCGTGGAAAAATAGCAAATGCATTTGCACGTGGATTCGCATGCTGCGTCGTCAATTTTCCTTCTTCCCGTCACGTCAACTCTATGTATTCGGTCAACCCTTCAAAATCGGTTAACATACGGATTCGCGTCGTATCGAGTTGATGGAGTGACTTCGGAATGAGAGGCGCGAACTCTCATTGTTTCCATGCAAAAGCCAAAATTATCTCTGCTGGTCGATTTTCCACGTGGAACAGACACACCGGAAGATCGAGAAATCCTACACGGGGGTCGTGCGTCTGCCTATAATAAGTGCAAAAGAAGAAGAAATGCTCGAGTCAAGCACCGACACCGACACCTTTTCGAACGAACCAAAAGCAAGAAAGCCCTTTGGCAGTCATCGACAATGGTCGATCGTTTGTCCGATTTGACTCGGGCCATCGTGGCCTCTCATTGTCGAACTCGTGAAAAATCCTGGCGAGAGATCTGGCATTGTCCTCAGTTAGGTGGGCCAGTTGGCTACAAAGGGAACCGCGAGACCAAGCCAACCCTAATATACTACGCTATAGACTACATAATATGCTATACCCATCTAGTCCTGTACCAGCTACTATTTCATCTCTATTTCATTGGCTGTTCTTGAACTCTTGCCAAGGCACAATACCTTGACAACGTAGGTGTATAGGTGTAAGCTGTAGAATATATAAAGTGAGTTAGTGGAGTTTAACTAACTCTATGGTCGCTGTTCGCTGGGCTAACTAGACTTTAATGTCTAGGGCGGCGGAAAATTACGGGCGGTCGTTGTAGGCGCGTCGAAATCAATGGCTTTTTCGGAAATTCTTTTCAAATTGGGCCTCGCACCTTCGCGTGTTCCAGTGTATGTATAAGGTCGGGAGTGCAGTAGCAGGCCCAGGCTAGATCTTAACAGAGCGTTGAGGAGTCTGTAGCGAGCACTGCGGTCTATTACAGTCAGGGCTCGAGACAATTCGTCCTCCATCGACGCTAATCGATTTCTCGTGGACCGCCAACGTTGCGAAGAAGCGGGGGAGGAGTGGAGTGCTCTGCGGCGCTTCGGTACACGCCTCCCAAAGAGGCCTGAGAAACGGTGTGCTCTCCTCGAAGATGAGGATGACCGAACACGATTTTACCGATCCTCGACACCTATTTAGGTGCGAAGGCCAATTTGGCTATTTTTCATTGATGACGAGTCCATTAATGCGCAGATGTCTGCCTTTGGAGTCGAGTGCACAAATATACGTGCTTCAAAAGTGATGTCTTGTTGTATTATAAAAATGTCCTAACCAAAAAAAACAACACCAATGCCTATAAAAATGGCAAATACAAACGAATAAAAACAATAATCAATGCCAACTATTGTGACAAAATAAAATGAACCTTAATTGTTGCTATAAGGAACAAACTATATATCGTCTCCATAAAATTTCGCAAACAAAAACTACTCACTCGTTTTCATAGTGACCTTTTCGAAAGTGGAAGAGATATAGATTCTTTTTTAAAATCTCGTCGATTCAATAACTCTTTTGGCATCAAATATATTATAGAGGTGTTCGTATTGCGAGGTCGTAGTGGTAAGCGATGCTTCGTTTTGTGGTGCGGTGATAAAATTTTCTCACAGGAGGTCTCGCGGAAAATACGAAAAATCGTTGTCATGTACTGGATACATGAACGTGGGTAGATGGGTTGCGATGTAGTGGGGACGAAGCATAAATCGCTTTTGCCGCGGTTACACGCCACGCTCGGTTGGTAGGCGGGAAAACTGTTGGACCAATCAGGTACCACGGTAGGTGTGGCCTCGGCTGAACCCACTTTACCATCGCAACTTTACCGCAGCAATCGTGGCGGCTGACTCCAGAGAATTTTCTTTACTTCGGTCTTCGGCAACAGCGGCAAGGCGTCCGCGAAACGACTGGAATCAGCGCAGTGCTATCGGCGAAGGGGTGGCACGAGGGGGAACGGGGTATAAATGACTCAAGGGGGTTGGTACCGCACAGTAGAGGGACCGGGGTATTAGAATTACGGCACACACGAGTGTCGACACGTAAAGGTATGTATGTATATGTCGTTGATACGCGAGCAGAAAATTTACAAGATTAGAATGGATCAAATGAATTGTGTGGGGTTCGATGCTTGTTGTTTAAATTAATCGCAGAAATCACTGGGATGCACGGACTTTTAAATAAATTTAGAAGATCTCTGGATTAGGTTGGACAATATGTAAGCGTATCTATATGCAAAAATGCGAATTTGCGGAGTGCGTGATGTGCACGTAAGTATATATCTATATCTATATACAGATATCTTTGTAAACTGCTATGTATATGTATGTTGCGTATTTCCTTAGATATGTATTTATTGGGTAAACTATTATTCCAAGAGCAAAGTATACCGGCTGATACAGTCCACTACACCCACACGACCAGTAGAAAACTGCAGTTCGCGTGACGCGCCTCTGCTCTCGTCAATTAAGGATAAGTATACACGCGTACCTGTATCTCGCATGATGCGGATAATGTGGAATATATAGAGAATACTCGATGGAAAAAGCGATAAGGAGCTCGCGTATACGTAAGGTATCCAAGTATAGTTTACGCGCTAATAGCGTGCCGTATTAGGCTCCCTGTCAATGTTTATTGACAGTCCTCCCTCTCTTCCCTTGTTACCCAGATCATTAGCATCCGTCATCGAGTAAGAACCTCGCTCCGCTCATATGCTATGCATGCCAGATATTACAAATGTACCGCGATACATGAATTGCGGTTAAACAGTTAGCGACGACTAAACACTCGGAGATACGAGAAAAAGCTATTGCCAGTTTATTATTATTATTGCCGAGACGATTGTGTTACAGGTGCCTAGAACATAAATTTTCACTGGCTATATTCCTTTTTATTGATAATTTAATAGACTCGAATACGTCGTGAATTTGAATGCACATATATATGTATAGGTCGCTACCGTGTTCGTTCAGACAATATGTGTAAAAGGATAATCATAACGTCGAAGGCTCGCGATACGCGGAAGAGAATATACGTAAGTAGATATTTTCTAAGAAACTATTGAAATCGTCGTAAGAAAGGCCGGAACCTCGATGAACGATGACGACTGCAAGGGATGGCAATTCCCAGGCACATCGGGAACTTTTACGTTCCGTATTTCGTGTCTGGAACTCGTTATACGGAAGCAAGTGTAGCAACGGTGGGAGCAAAGAGCTCGAATGAGACGGTCAGATGGAACGATTATAAGAAATCTATTTGCGCAGCCGCGGTCAGGTGTAAAGAAAAAAAAAAGGGAAACATGGAAAGATCCTACTTTTGTGATAAATGGTACTGAATCGAACAATTCGTAGTAATAAAGGTTGGGTTCTGTTCACGAAATAATATAGGTAAGCTCATTACTGTATAGTGACAATTGCCGAATTACACAAACTTTTGCCAATTTTCTCCAACGAGTATTGACCTAACGACATTCTGGTAATAACCCATTATTTTTACAGACACCGTGTTCTATCTTTTGAGATTATTTATCGGCTGATTCTGTCTACCTTACAAGTTAATTAATCTTTGAAATGCAGCAATCTGACTGTAAAGTATAAAGGTAAAGTGTATTGGGGAATTGTGTGTAACGTTACGAAACTTATATTATGAATGGACGTCGAACGAGCAGGCCCAGCTTGTCTGGGAAAACATATTAGGACATATAGCATAGTCGGAAGATCAACGCGTTGAGATACGAACGAAGCAAGTCCTCATTGGCCGGTAGTTTATCGTGTCTCTGCCCATCCGCGCGTTACATCGCTGTACTAAATTGTAATATAGTGTATGGAGTGGTCGGTGCATAGTACCTAGTACGTATACAGTAGACTATAGTACTGTTGTGTAGAGCGCGGGACCACCCTAAGTATCGGGGGATCATGCTAAACGCCGCGGGAGATCAAAGGAACCGACAGGAATCCGGTGGCGACCTATCATAATAATTTGGCTGCGGCTCGCGCCTCTTTGTATTAGGATAGAGAAGCCGACGGGCTTAAAAAGCGACGATCCTCTCTACTAAACTCCATCCACCGCTAAATTGAAGCTAAAAGGACTGTAAAAAGGTTTTACCGATCTGAGGGAGCACGGACGCGCGCTCGTTCCTTCTACTCCTGCATCCAGCATTGTATATGGATGGTACGATGCCCCGTTGCAATCACGCACAGGTATACAGCTAATCCCCGAACCGCGAACCTTGCTGGGATCTTTCAGCAGGACTACGGACCCTCGGGGCTTCATCCTCCTGGCACTGTGAATCATCTTTGATTCCTGCGAGCAAACATATATTATCAGACCGCCAAGATTCCTTCCGCGATGACGAGACCCTGATTATTTTCAGACGATACGAAACGACGAAGGAAGTCATGTGTTTGTCTTAAGAAAATAAATGTAGGTGGGTAACGAAGCTTCTGTATGAATGGACCACTTTTTGGATTTGATTTTGGACGTTGCCACTATTTTCAGTCAAAATCCATAGTACAAAAATCCTAAATTGCCAAGGACTAATATATACTATCTGTTTTTTTTCGTTGTTACGTAATTGTTTATAATTCAAGAACTTATTCATTTTGTCATTTTTAATCGAATAAATAAATTGGTTGAGTTTGGGATTTTTAGTATTTCAACGTTTTCTATGATGACAAAGGACTTTTGGTGACAAACGATCCGCATATTACAGTTCGATGTCATCAAACATTGTCAATCTCTTCCCACTTCCTTTTTTGCCTTTATATGTTATCGGATCTCTTATCCAGATTACCTCATCCAGGTTCGGAGGTCTTATTTTCATATAGTCTCGATAGACGTGGTCTGACAACGTGTTGACGTGAATAGTTGGCGATAGGCAACCCAGAATTAAGGATCTTCGACATTCCGTTTCTGCCTATAGCCGTAACCCGACAGAAATAATGCACAGGCGTAATTATAGCACCGTGGCCAATAACGTCGTAACACGAATCCGAGCTTGACGTTCCTAACCGCCATCCTATGGTCAGGATCATTTTTTACGTCATTATATGCTGCTGCCGCTGCAGCGCCGTGTTTTTCCGCGCTTCGCTTGTCAAGTATTATATCGCATTCGCTCGGTCGTCGAAGAACCGCGACGTGCTGCCATTATGGGGTGCTGACGGACCGATACCGCATTGTAACGACAAGACCTCCCCCCCCCCTTCCCCCCCCTCATTGCATACCAAACCCGTATTGCTGCGGTGAAAGCATCAAGTTATTAGTTATAGATACAGCATATCGCTGAATAAATTATCATGCAAACAACTGTACACTTGGTAATAAAACTCCCCCTAAATAGTAATTTAAAAAAAAGAAAGTGTCAAAAACAGAAACAAGTAACGAAAACGAGCAGAAGAACTACTAATTAATTTTTTAAGATTTATCTGGGTTTATCGTTAAACCCAGATAATTCGCAGATCCTATATGGCATATTCCTCGTTAGTCTTGATTTTCATCCTTCTCTCCCAGATGGCCTCCCCACTCCTGGATTCTCATCCTCTACATCGATCTGGACCGCGCCTGCATCCCGAGGAGTATCATTCACGTAGCAATGGGGTGGGGGTAACCACATATATAACTCTGATATGCATGTGGATGTACAGAGATGGAGCAACCTCACAAACTCAGTTGACGGTTGTCCACGGTGATAGTGAGCGAAAGAAGAGGAAATGCAATATTATTTATCTGCAACTGTGTGGTAGGTGCGCACGACGAGCGTATCGCATAAGGCGAAGGACGAGATAGCACGAAAGCGAACGAACGAACGAACGAACGAGCCCGGGGGACGTTAAGTACATCTCGTAAAAATTCCATCGAACCAGCGTCATTTTGCCGTGGGGGCCGCTGGTACCAGGGCAACGATAAAATGGGTGGGATCCATTTGGTTACCGCCTCCTCGGAGAGCAAAGCCGGCCCCTTTGTTCCTTTGATCTCGAGCCGCGGCCTCCCTCCTGCGCCCACGACCTGACCGCGCCGAAGCCCCGAGCCCGGCTAGGCCGTAACTGGCAGCGGGATCGGTTCAAACCGTTTTGAGTCACTGGCTTGGACTGGCGTGCCGCCGACACGGGAACCGGTCGACGTGATCTTTTTCAAATTTCGAATCCGTCCAACTATATCGTAATCACGAATTACAGTGCGGATGATAATTTCAAGTTTCATTTCACTGATGTAACCGAGCAGTTTTTGTGCGACACTTTCGAGTGAACGGATTTTTTTACCGTTGAAAATTGTTCGGTCAACGTTGATACGATTTTAGATCGTGCCATCGGGACAGTGACGAATTATAGTGAACTGTCGTGAAATTGATTATTTCGTTGCGATTCGTAAGGCGTCGACTATTCTGTGAATAAGTATCCGACGCGCGGTACTTGTACTCATCGAGTTATTGTGTTGAGTGGGTGTATGGAAAAATGAGAGTGATTATGTACGATTTTGGATGTTGAGAAATAATCGATGGAGACTAGCCGCGATATGACCGCAGGAGATGTTCAGGTTTGAAATGCGGAAACGCCGGTAATATCGCCGAGGGTGCGAGCGTTGGTGCTGTGTTTTAGCGAAAAAACTCTACGGAGCATGGATTTTGGTGCCGCAAAAATCCAACACTGTATTGGTAAATGTATAGGAATTAAGAGATTAGGGAAGATGAAAGAGTGTTGACAGAAGTATAATAAGCGATTAATTTTTGTGGCACTTATCGACGATGGTGGTGTCGCGTCCTTGTGTATAAAAATTACAGACCATCAAAAAGACAGTGTTTAACGAGAAGATCGTTGATGAAGGGTAGGACAGAAGACAGTGCGATATAAAAATCGTGATTGATATTATTCATCAACGAAGAGAGAAACCCACGTTCGCTTATGTTACTTGCCGAAGGGGAAATTCGCTTCCAAGATATCGGGGCGAGAATGTGCACAACGGAAATGACAGAGGTTGGTTACAACACGATGTCACCGTCAACGGCCTCTTCGAGCGGCACGACCTCAGGATGTTTGGGATCGCCTGGAAATCGTTTGGCGGTTTCACGGAGTTCTCCGGGAAGGCCCCGGGATCCGCGTGACGATGACGATGATGATGAGATTTCGGTCGGTTGTCCCAGTCCTCTGCCGCTTGTTGTGGTTACGCCTCAGGAGGAAGACGATGAAAGATTGAGTTCGTCCAGGGACGATAGGTACAGCGAGAGACTCAGCCCGCGAAGTTATCTCGATGATGACGAAAGATACTCGAGGGATGGCGGTGATTACGAACGTGTGGCGAATGGTCGAAGACGCCGTCAGGTGAGTCGAACATCATCGAACGGTGAAGTAACTAATCTGACGCGGGACGAAGATGCTGACAACGAAGATGAGGATGACAACGCCGGTAGAACTACTGGAAACGGAACCACCGATGATTACTTCAAGCCTCTGAAAAAGCTGAAGATGGTGCCGATTCAGCAGTCCGATGAAGAAGATGATAGGGACAGAGACACGAATAACGAGCGAGGAGTCAAGTCATTCAGTATTTTGGACATTCTGTCACACAGGCCAAAAGCAAAGATCGTTAGACCATGGGACACTGTTGAATCCAGTCAAACGCACCTAAATAATCATCACAATCATCACAGGCATCATCATCATCATCATCATCATCAACAGCAATTACAGCATCAACAGATTCATCACCACTCATCTGGTCCTCGAGATTTATCGCTTATGGGGATGTCGTTGGCATCCATGTCTGGATCCATGAGCGAACCACCCCTAAGTAGTTCGTCGTCATCCGGGAGAAGTTCTGTCTCGGATTCCGGGAGTCCGGATCCTCTGGCCCATCATCACCATCCCCATCATCACTCCTTGCATCATGGACTTCATCCGGGACTTCATCATCCGGCAATGCAGCAACAATTCAAAAGAAGCAAAACGAGCCAACCACACAACTCGCAAAGCGGGCAAAATGGAAAACGAACGACTGGTCAGGGTAGTCCACTTGACGCTCTGTTCCAGATGACGAGCAAGACGTTTGATGCTGGCGAGCACAGTCAAGGTGAGTTAACGAATTATTCAGATATTCAGTAAACTGTACTAAAATAACAAGTCGAAATTAATTTAGGTTTCGGCGTTTCGTATAATATTGTGTCATTAGTATTCGCTCTTGCGTTTAAGGCTCAAACAAATTGGAACTCTGCCAAAGACTTTTGCGAAACGTATCTGAACTAATGTAACGAGGTGCGATATAAATAATGATGCGAAACTATAAATGTACTAGAGTTCCACTTTATGCATCGGTATCGTAAAAATAAAAGTAATTTGTCTGAAAAAATTCTATCTCTGTACGACGAAACTTATGATGCAGACTGGGGACTGTTAATAGGTGGATGATTACCGGTAAAGTACATTGCCACTATATTAGTATAGCATTTCAGCTGTATGTACAGAGAATACGAGCTGGGAACTGGAGAGATAGACAGGTTAGAGTTTTAGAGAGAAGAGTATATAGCGGGATGACGAGGCGCTCGTCAAAAAACGCTCTGTTGGATATTATATGTATCCGAGTAGGAACGCTATAGCGCTGGATCTCCCTAAGTGTCGTAAGCGTTAAAGAGCGGCTGTCAGTTATTCACAGGCATAATCTTCCCTTGCTCCCCGTACTCACATGCAGTACAACGAACGGAAGAAACAGGAAGGGGCCAAAGAAGGACGGACAAAGCTAAAAAGAAACATAGCTAGAGCATCAAGTACAGTCATACCTCTCTTGTCATATGTGAAAACTCTAATTACGCGGCAAAATAGTGGTAAATCATCGTGAGAGTCGTCGCTCGGTAACGTTCTTCGATGCTTGACGATTGGACAACGCACGCTCAACTCTGTCAGTCTCATCAGAGTACATACCGTAGCTCCTTCTGCGTTACATACTAAAAGAAGACCACCACGAATGATGGCCACATCGACTCTCGAATGGATATAGCACCGTGTACAATAACAACAGAAAAGAACCCTTTTTAAACGCTCGTCGGTGATTACAATTAGCTCGGGAATTATATAGTTAATCGAGTGCTCGACCGGTGTACCGAGCATTACATTGATATCTACTCTGAATCGGAACATAATCAGCCACATCGTTCAAGAGGGTTTGCCATCATGATGCATGCATGTGTGCAACTTTAGCCACGTTGTATGGATCGTCGTTACGTGACGCTTCAATTTATTCCAGGTTACGAACGTTGGTGTATACATATTTGTTTTCACGTGTGCCGGGAAGATGCCCCTTCATCTCATAATCGAAATTCTTCACACATCGGATGTTGCTCCACGCCGGACCTTCCTTCCTGACTTCCTCTGTTTGTTTCGCTCACTCTTTTGCAGAAGCAATCTTTATTCTTCTTCCCGTGTATTCGAACCGTCGAAAATGATGGCGATTTTGTTGGCAAGTGGCTGGTGCACGAAGTGTTCTTGATTTAACGAACGCGAAAGACAGCCTGCTCGTTCTTCAGCAGCAATTCTCCAGCCGAAGTTTTACGACGTCGTATCGTTTCTTTGCGTACACATAATATAGTCGAGACCTTAAACGAGTACCGGCACTTTTGTAAAGAATCAAAAATAGACCAAGAAGAAGTAAGTGGATGAGAAACAGAAAACTCTCTGGTCTATTCCATTGTTTTCCACTTCTTTAATCCAATTTACCTGAGGAAATTACACGAAATGAAAAAAATGGTTGGGACGACAGAGACAATTGGTGCAAGGGAAGAACCCACTGAACTATTCTAAATATACCTAACCGGACGTCCAATGGACAAAATAAAAGAACCACAATAAAAATTCTAGTTTTTCGCAACGTGGCTGAAACGGGTCGTCCCTGCAAATACGAACGGCAGCATCAGTCCCAATAGTACTGGGTAGAAAAACAGACAAAGTGGTCATCGTTCGGGCCGCAAAATGAATTTGCTTCGATTGCCGGGATTAAAAAGCTTGGAGTGACCGTTTGGATAATGATGATCGTAAAATCGAGAACCGAGGTATACCAGCGAATGAGGAGTATCGATAGGTTGGAAGGTGGAGAGAAGAGAGATGGAAACTGTTTCCGGCTGAAAAGCAGTATTCTGAGGAATACCATAGCTGTAGACGTATATAACTACATCCGAGCAGTCACGGGGGTTCTTGGTTCTTCGCCGCGGATCGTGTATAGCCAGAAGAAGAACTCTGGGACGGAAGGGATGCCGAGAAGGGTCTCCATCCCCGCATCGTCACTCTCCTGATCGACCATTGTTTACGACAGGTCTCGCAAATCCTTTTACGACTCACCTTTTACCCAACCAAGTTTATTCTATCGGCGCTGCGACGACTACTAGTATTAGTGAGCGAGCAAATACCATAAGTATATGAAGAAAAAAATAAATAAATACCCCACTGGAACATCGGAGAGGCTCAGATGGTGATCATAATTCCCTCGAGAGCCAAAAGTATATTTGTTTACGTATCAACGTATAATATACAGAACGGACAGACATAAGAAAAAAGACTCTTTGCGTGTTTGTAGATTAAAAAATGTTTAATTTTATAATGTTGGAAGTACATAATACGTCAATATACTTGGTAGATGCGAGTGAGATTAGACTGATCTTGTCTGGTTGCAAAATAGAGATTGTTAGTGGCAACTCTCGTCTTGTATTTCTCGCTTTTTTTTTTCTAGTCTCGGCGATTCGTGCAGACAGCTGCTCGGTTTTTCTTTTCCGTAGGTCTCTTAAACTTTTTTTCTAACTGTCTCTGCTCGTTCGCTGAGCCCGAGCGACACGTCAACGTCTTGCTACCACTTCAACAGCCATTTGCTCCCTCGATTATTAACAATATAATAATTGTCTATGACAGTTGGCAATTATAGTAAACGAGCTGTCCATTCACGCCGCTGTATTACTCCTGCGCCAATTACCCCGCCGCTGTTGCTACTCCTGGTGCTGCTTCTGGTTCTCTCACTGCTGATATCTTACAACCGCGAACGAAAGAGAGAGAAATATACTGCAGTATAGTTTCTCGAGCGAGAAAACACTTTGCGCTGCTACCGGTAACCGAACCGTTTTAAAGATAATAGCCCGACATTTCGGATTAGAAAGATTTTCAGGTTAATAGTAAAGTCCCGAGAGATATTAGAGATTGCCAATTAACCCACTGAATAGCCTCAACGACAAAAAAATCCTTCTTCTCCATGGTTGGTATCTAAATGAAAAATGCTATTTTTTGGTCCATATAACGGAGAATTTGCCCCAACCACTTCCGTGGATCCGATTCCAGTCTCGAGTTTCATTCTTACTTTTGTTTACGTCCAATTCTCCGTTATTTTTCACACAGTAATATTCCTGCAAAAAAAAAAAAAAAAAAAAAAATTGTCTCCTCATTGGGAACGACGTTAAGGATCCGCCTCGGGCTCTTCCGTTTCCAATCATATGTATGTTTCTCACTTTTCGGAAACGTCCGCATATATTATGATTTCGATGACCATCCCGTTTATTGTCAAGTTTTCTTTCGTAAAGTACTCGATGCATCCTATAGAGTACTAATATAATATACAGTGGACATTACGGAGATATACTTATATACGTTGCCTCGCGCACCGAGCACGTAATTTTAGGCCTACCTATAAGCCCCCACGGAGTAATTTATTACGTGGCCTCGTTCGCCTCGCATATGTCCCATTTGCATATAGCGTGATACCGCGCGGACTGTTTCGTCCCGAGTTCCGTCAAGAACAGCAGCCCCGGCACGACTTCCGACGGCCAACGTCAATACGCGAAAAGTCTTTAACAAAAGAAAGTAATATGCTGTTGGTATACGATAGGTACGGTTTAGCAAGATCCTGCCCATCAACCGGCTCACGTGTCTTATTGCGAATAACTCTCCCATGCAATGAATTGCATAATTGAAAAATGAGAAGCGTTGACTAGCTTCGATGAGAAAATTGAAATCTCCGGAAACTGAAGATATCATTTTAAATTGTTAATAAAAATTTGAATTTTAGTCGTTTGCAAACTGAAAATCACTTTTATAAAGTATCCTCTTCGGATACTAAAACGCAGGCCTAAAACTTTCGACTGGAATATCAAGAGACCCATTTATCGCTTACTGCAATTAACAAACAAAGTTAATAAAAAAAAAAAATGAAACAGTACGTCGAAATTTGCTGGAGTACAAAATTGACAGCAGGCTTTCGTTACACCTTAATTTGTCTCAAAGGCGTAACACGTGTCTGCTTTCATGTGCACGTGTATGTTTGACCATATAGGTACGTAATGAAAGCTTTTGCACCGACGGTTTTGTGCATCGTGCCCGGGAGGCTCGGGTCGAAGAAAAATCGCGTGTAATATGGACCAGCAGCGGTATAGTGTAGAGTAACCATCAGGCACCTTATTCTGGGGTACAACGCAAGTAATGACATACAGAAGAAGACAGACGGAAGAGTGCGAAAGCTAACGGTTAGCTCGTCAGAAATATTTAGTGTCAAAGAAAAAAGTAACCAACCGAGCAAGTTTATCCACAATGCGTCTCTCTTTGGAGAAGTTGATTGCACTTCCAGCCGGCTGCTCTTTTTTTTTTATAAATTATACAGATAACGTATCGATCTCCAAAGACAGGAGAGGAAATAAAAAAAGTAAAATTATCGATACAAATTTCTCTAATTTTCCGGATCTGTAATAAAATCCGATGCATGACGATGCTTAGATACATCAACGAGATACACCATAATATTTTTTTGTTGTTTATCGTATCAACGAGATTTCTTATCGGTATCTCGTAAGAAGCTTGCGGTTTGACGCAGATTGATCAATGCTCGAAAGGCGAAACAGGAGGAGAAAAGTGAATGGTGGGGGTTGCTGGATGGAAAAAAAATCAAGTGAGAGCCTCGAGCGTGAACATGAAAACCAGGAGTTCACACGCCGTCCGGGCACACCGCGGGCGCGTTGTGCGGTTCACTCTCGGAATTGCGAACGATATCGAATCGAATCGCTCTCGTAATATTATTCGATACGTGTTCCATTACGGTCGAAGAGGCCAGTGCAGAGCAGACTAGGGACCCTCCGGGATTCAAATTAGATTACCGGTGTGGGTTAGGCATGGCCTGGCCATTGCTGCTGTTCCTCTGGCTTATATAGAAACTGCAATGCGTTCTACTATATTGCTGCAGTGTGGCCTGCGATCCATGCACGCTGACGATGTACGTACCATAACCGCGTTGCAAAGGGAGGAAAAAGGGTGGGTTGAGTAGACGCTCGAGAAGCCGACGGCACACGGTAGCCTCACGTATTCGCAATTTACTTCTGATTATTATGCTCTCTATACTTACGCGGCATTCTTATCCAATACCTGGGTAGATATCTTCGGTTCACCCCCTACCCCCGCCTCTCTAGAATCGTGGTATCGATTTACGGGGCAACCCAATCACAGAATTCACCGCCGTTGCATTTGTTGCTGATGCCGCAACGATCCACACTTCACTCACGTCTTTCGTGCATCTCATTTCACTTTTCTATTTTTTCTTTTTTTTTTTAATCAACCGGTGAATTTCATGGTTTATTGTCGCAGGTGTGTGGAAGGCCTAAAGATCAAACTGCAATCAAATTCAGATGCAACTATATATACCAAAAGTCTGAAGGAAGCAATATTTTTTTGTTAAAAAAAAATAGAAACAAAAACGAGTAACGGTCAAGGGTTTATCCTCCCATGCGATCCGTTCCACGTATTACCGTCAACGATGGAACGATTCGTACAATTGACATCTGTTGGTACAACTCGAGACAAAATGTGTCCGGTGTGTTAGGAAAAATATTTTGGCTACACGGCTCTTTTTTCGAGGGTAGTTAACAAAGTAGTTTAAGATATTCTCCAAGTGAGTTTCTCCGGAGACACTCGAGACTAATTACTTCCCCGAGTTTAGCCGCTCGGGGGGTGAGTCCCGACGTTTCTGTTGGTTCTGTTTGCTGGAATCCGCTTCAACAGATTGTTGGAGGAGAGAACGTGAAAGCTACGAAACGAGCAAAAGCGAGATGGAATGAGACACGAGCTACAAAACCACTTGAATTTCCGGCTTGGTAAAAGAGACACGGGGGCTTCTTGAAATAAGACGAAAGCGAAGATGAAAAAGAGAAAAAGAAAAGAGAGACAAGTGCCGTGTGCTTCTGGCGGCGAGGATGGGTCCCCGTCGGGTCAAGTTGTTGTGACAGTTCGCCGTACAAACAAAACACCAAAACAGCAGGCCAGACTTAACTGACCCACCCCCTGGAAATGTTTTATTCCAGCACAGCACTTTGGTTGCGCGGGTTCCGGAGCTCCCGCTGTTTCAAGTGGCGGTACAGTTTCTACCGGGCCATGGAAGTCCTTCGGGTTATACGTATAGAGTAGAGACAGACCTAGCTGCTAGTACGACAACCCTGAAAAGATCGCCTTTCTTTCTGACCATTTAACACTTGTGTTCACCGTATGAAAGATCCTGCAGCAAAAAGAAAAGATATTTTTAAAACATCTCGTATTGATACATAAATTCTGTCAAAATCTTAAATACTTGTTTCGGCGGAAGAATTCTTACTCCGCATTGCTGATTTTTTAGTCACAGAATATTACTAATATTGCAAATAAAAAAACATACTCCCACGACGGTCGGCCTTCGCGGCATGAGATACGCGCGAGTCGAAGTGTGAAAGAGTCCAGGATACAAAGACGAGACGAGAAGTATCGAATGAAAACGAAAAGAAACAGCGTGTGAGAGAGGGAACGGCGCTGCTCACTTCTCGCCGCAGCAGTCCTATTGCGGGAAATAATTCTCAATTAGCCGTAAATCGCTGGCCGCTAAGTCGTATTTATGTCGGGTAGCACGGGCCGACGGATTTATATTGGACGGTGGAGGGAGATTTATGCGAGCGATCGGTCTCAGTTTGTCCAGCAGGGATCCCCCGGTCGACTCGCTTCAGAGTCCCAAGTCCCGAGACCAATCCAACGCATCGAGCAAGAGTGAGAAAGCAAAGGATGGCACATCGTCGAATCGCTCCCGAGCGACGAACCAGTGCTTTCTTATATGTCTTTTTTTTTCTTTTTTCTTTTATTCGATCCTCTTCAACGTGAACTCTTCCATCTACTCTGAACGTAACGACGATCGAACGTCGACGAAGGATGCAAGAATACGATCGTTGTACTGTGTAGGCGAAAAGCGATCCGCTTGCTCGATCCTTTCACCCTCTGTCACTGTGCACCGCGTTCGCCACGCGGCCTACGATCATCGCCCACCCTTGATGCCAAATAGAAATAAATTTGTAGCGGATTACGCCGGGGAATCGGTCCCTGCGGCCTCCGACTACCGAACAGTTCCAAGCTACTGCTGTACTTTGTCCCAACGTGAATCAGAAGAATCCGTTACAATTACAATCGACTGAGAATTAAAGGTCGCAATTTAAAAATAAAGAGCGAGAACGTAAGCGTGACGAAATGAAATGCTTTACATACACTTGGCATTTATCAGCAGGTAGTGATTGAATCGAATCGTTCAATAATTTCCTCGAACAATCTATGGGGACTCACTCGGGGAGAAATTTTTTGACAAAAGCCGGCTTTGAAAATAATTCCA